>JAWQRP010005633.1:0-10503 GCA_033557875.1 Quadriops clusia
CCTCTCAGCCAATGAGGATCGTCCCCACCCTTCGCATGAAGCAAGACCAATCACAGCGCGAACCCTGCATCTCCGAGTGACCAATAGCAGCGCGGCTGAGGCGAAGCGAACTTTGCGCAGGGATCTTCGACCCAAAGCTCAGGCATCTATCACATTTCGGTTGACCTTGGATACTTCCGTGTTCTCTCTTCTTGGAATTCGAACCTCGCGTCCTAAGGAACATCTGCTACTTCGATCGAACTGGAGACTGGAAATATTTTCCAGATATTGTGACATCTGGCGCGATGACTGCTAGGAAGTCAGAGAATTCATCTGCTGGCTTTATTCTTATTAAATCTCAACCCCAATATTTAATCTGATAAGCGTCGTAGTTCTATTATATAAGCAGGCCTTCTTAAGACCTTCACAATACAAAGGTCATTTCAAATTATTCTAGATCATAAAAAATATCTATAGATCTTACCAAGAAATTATCATAAAGACGGCCAAGAAATTATGATAAAGATTGGCCAAGAAATTATGATAAAAATTGCCCAAGAAATTATCATAAAGATTGGCCAAGAAAACTTAATTTTATGTTATAAGTTAATGTAATAATAATAAGTTAATTTAATAATAATAAGTTAATTTAATAATAATAAGTTAATAAAATAATAATAAGTTAATAAGATAAAAAGATAATGAATAAAGAGAAATTGCACGGTTATAATTAAAAATTTGTTGGGAAAAAGAGAGCAATAAAGAGAAACACAACAATTAATTAGCAGCCATGTATTTGTAAAAAAATATTCTACAACTAAGCCAATTTGTGTCAAGTTACAATATTACAGATCATCACTTTTAGAAAAATTGTCACACACGGGTGCATGTAGAATAACTATTCAAAGAACGTTTCATGACAATAAACTCCAATTTCGCTTCATCACGCAATAATGTAGAAAAGAATGAGCGTGGGAGTCCCATAACGCCTCTCAACAAACAACGGTTTCTAACAAAATATCACAACCACACAGTTTATAACATTTTCATATATCGCAATAATAGTACTATCGTAATAAAAACCAATTTTACAATTTGGAAACGCTCGCTTTTCACTGATAATTGGACCAACGTTTGCATCATTTCCTCGGCATCAGTCGGACGTCTTCAACAAAAATACAGCACTTAACCTCGTAACTATGGTAACAGGCAAAATCGTTCATTAAACTATTACAGAAGTGTTTGAAATCGATTTGTCTTAAAAAGTACAACTACTCTTTAAAAAACTGGGCATTACATATGTAAAAATAAATAAAGCGCAGCACAACTGCCGTTTTTAATAATTATTAAATAATCGTTATCATTAATTCAATTAAAACTAACGCAAACAGCTAAAATTAAGTGTATAAAAAACGTATACAATACTGATTTTGGGTTTGCAAATAAGTTAATATCATTAAAAAATAAAATCATAAATCGTTATGTTAGGGAAATATCACTCAATTGTTAATAATACTAACAGTGTTACCACTACTCATACGCCGCTAGTAGTCCTTTGCATTTGTTTAAATATAGTCAACCAAATTATTGCTTTTAGATTTTTTAATGTGTTTAATACTGGTTAATATTCTTAAATATTTTAATATTCTTAAATATTTTAATATTCTTAAATACTTCAATGTTTTTATAATACTGCGTATATTAATAATCTCGCAAACATTATACATTATACTTATTTATTATTAATATGTTTCATATTTATACTTTTGGGTACATTTAAACAATTGCAAGGACTTGGAGATCAATCTTCGAGAAGTTAAAAAGCTAAAAATAAAAATAATATCTCGAAATTGAAGAGCTGCTTTAAAGCTAAAAAAATAGTATCGTAATACATGATAAAAAATATTAATACATCACTCTACACTACAAACATTATAAAAACCTAACATTAACGTTAAATAAAGTACAAAAGGGTGTCGAGCATGTTCACTTTCGGAGCAGCCAAAAGGTAGAAAGCTTTTAAATACCACTGGTATACAACGTATCATCTTTAAAGTTAATATTAAAAATATATGTACAGGTTTCTTAAAACGAGGGGTTAAAGAGAGAATACTTAAGATTACTGGTCATTGTTTTAAAAATTTTGGTACGGTTTAATCTTGCAATTCGTTTAATAATACAATGGGTTCGTCGTAAAGTAAAATGATATAGTAGAAATAAAATGATATAAATTATGTAGAAATGAATAAGCGATTTTAATTTTAAATTAATTAACTTCACTAATTTTTTTTACTTATTTAATGGATAATAAGATCCTAACCATAAGAAAATTTGTGCTTCTCTTTCAAGGAAGACAAAGGTAAGGAAATAAATTATTAGCAAATTAATAACATATTTTGTCCCGATAACTTTTCTTTGTTATTACTGTTCATTATTATTTTTCTTATCAATTTTTTTAAAAATTAATTATTATTATTATTATTGTAGGCTCTTGTTCGGAATACTGGGGCTTGGTGCTAAAAAGCAGTTAAATAGAGACGTAACCTAAGCTTAAATACATTAACATTTAAAAACAAAAAAAGGTACTGGCATACAAAAAATAATATATAAAAAAAGAGGTCACACATTAACGGTTGTAACGTTCGATACTGTTTAAATACATAGAATATTACTTTATATCTTCATATATTATCACATTCCAATTGTTTAAGTATTATGATTGGTATTTGAGTATTTTCTTTTTTTAATTGAGTATAAATAAGTACATCATGTTTATTTCGAGTAGAGAGCTTTTGGGTCGGTTTGGGACGGCCCACCGTACTTTCTAGAGCTTAGTTATGCATTTGACGGAAACGTACGGATTATTTGAAGAGTTTCGATTGCCGTTGTTTTATAATACCTACTGAGAGATAAAATAGTATCATTACTCAATGATAGTATTAATAATAATAATAAAAAAGGTTTGTTAACAGTTAGTTGCCGATTATTAACCCTGCTGTGGACTGCTACTAGCATTAAATCACTTTTCATTTGGTTGCGTTTTGGTGGTCAAAACGGAGGCTTGCTGTTCAAAACGGGGGTTTGCTGTTCAAAACGGGGCTTGCTGCAACAAAAACGAGGCGTTAGGATATGTACAAAAGTAAATAAATAATTTGTTAATTAGATTGTTAATCAATTTTTGTCGTAATATACTTCTATTAAAAAAATTTAAAGTTATTTAATTATTGAATTAAAGTAAATGGTCGGTAATACCCTTTGGTTATATATATATATATATGAGGTAATATCATAAAACAGTAGGAATATAATAATATAATAATAATAATATTATAATAATAATATAATAATAATAATATAATAATATAATAATAAAAAATGCAATTTAATTTACTAAATAAAATTACCTGCAAATTTGGATAGTTAACATTTTTGTGACCCTGTAGCGCCATTATTAAATGAGGCTGAAGCTGCCTGCGGAGTGCGGCCAACATGTCTTCAGTGTCTGCCGCATCTCCGTTATTATTTGACGATTTTGGTGCTATTGCTATAACAATAAGAATATACGCATTAAATTATTATACAAGATTATCTCACAGAGATACAAGTATACAATTTTTATGTAAAATCTACAATGCATTATTTATTTATTTAAGTAATAATAAGTGCAAAAAAAAAGCAATTTTAAAGATCAGATTAGTTTTAATAATTGCAATAAAACTGCTTGGAAAAGCTTAAGGAAATATTAATTAATTAAATAGATAGCATATAGCCCTACTACAATACTACTTTAAAATTTAGCCCTGGTAATATTATCGTAGTTAGCCATGGGCCAATGAGAGGCTTGACTTAAAAAACAAAAGTTAGCAACAATGGCGGCCATGTTTGAATGTTATCTTGTTTGTGAAGCATCGTTTTGTTTTGAAGAAAAATAATGGAAAAACTCGTGAAAACACGGGAAACTGTGTATTAAGTAGTTGCTGACATCTTTAACTTTAGTTGGTAAGCCAAATTTTCATCCTGACAGTAAGAGAAAAGATTTTTTGGGCACATTTTTTGGAAGGGATATTTGTAAGTTTTGAGCATGAAAGAGAGAGATGGAGTAATTTGACAAACTATGCGGTAGAAAGAGAAATACTGATATAACAAAAAATATGCTTTGGGGTTTGCTTAAAGCGTCCCTCAGACGATCAGTAATACTGTCAGTATTTTGAAATTCACTTCCAACGATCAGTATTTGTATCAGTATTTAGTTTCGTTCTGGTCTTTGGTTTTGCATTTTTTTTAATAATTTATACCTAAGGTATATACATATATTATTGCATTTTATAATAATTAATTCTATTAGAAAATGTTATTTAATAAAAAATGGACAATAAACAAAAAGCGTGCGTTGCCCTTATATTATATTGTACAATTTTAAAACACAAGAAGCAGAAAAGACGGGCAAAACAGTGGATAGCGCAGCGTGAAAAGTATAACTATTTAAATTTATTAAATTTTATTAATGACACGGATCCAGATGATTTGGAAACTATTTTCGAATGAGCAATGAAACATACTATGAACTACTTCATCTCTTGACGCCTTTTATTAGGAAACAAAATACAAATATGAGGCAAATGAGAGACTTGCAGTAACGCTGCGATATTTGGCAAGTGAGACGACAATAATAATAGTTATATTTGGCAACTAGAAGGTCGTTTGAAGATTTAAAGTTTTCAAGTATCATTTCTGCACTTTTCCCTTATCAGGGATTTCTACATCCGCTAAAAACTGCAGTTCATTAAACGTCCATACCATAAGCTCATATGCGAGTACACTGTCCGCACAGCTTCCTGTACATTTAGAATCTTTTATTTTCTTTAATTCTTTCTTATAATTACTTCTTAACGTATTTATTTGTTTTTTTACATCATCAATCGAAGCTTGTTGATTTAATCGCACGAGAATTTTAAGTAATTTTTCATAAACGTTTTTTTTTTATATCCCGGTCTGAATATTCTTTTAATGTTATATTCCAAAGTTTAGGCATCGATTTATACATTTCAATAAAATTTTTTAAAATAGATTTTCTCATCAATTCTTCTTCGCTTACTTCCCTAGAAGCGGGAAAACCCACTGAAAACGAAGTTGCATCCATAACCGCACTAAAAATACTGAAGCATTGACAGTATTGCATTCGGGACATCAGTATTTCCATCAGTATTTATGCTCCTCCCACAATACTTTCAGGATCTTGAAAGTATTGTCAATATACTGATGGTCCATCAGTATTTGCCCTCGCACGATCAGTATTACTGACAGTATTTTGAAATACTGTCAGTAATACCATTGAATAAGTAGTGTACACTACTTATTCAATGCTAATACTGATCGTATGAGGGCCGCTTAAGTTACTTAATTATTAGATATAAGGGCTTTATGCACCAAATCAGGATGTACACAATATTTTTAGGGGATTTAATCATAATTGGTAAGAAATCTAGTCGGTTAATTAAAGATTTTCCTCAAATTAAATCAGTATTTTGACCATTTTGATTCATTCGCTTAAATTTAATAAAGCTCTTATTGTTATGTATCTACTTTTGTTACGATAGCCTATTGTATGTGTTAAAATGTTCTAAATTAAATTTTATTACCTCGAAGTTTATCGTTGCCGTAGGCTTCCTGCTTTGGCCTCTTTACACTTTGCGTGTCTTTCCCAGGGGATGCATCATCATCTAAAACAGAAATAAATTTTGAAAATGAATCAAGTTGAGGTTTAAGTACCGTATTGTGGTAAAAAAAAAAAAATAGTATAAAATTTATAGTAGTATAAAATTACCTTTAATTAATCATATCGTATTATTAAAAATATAAAACCCTTCTCTATTCATATCAAAGGTGATTTCGTAAATACAGCAGAACGTCGATTATCTGAACGTCGGTTATCCAGAACATCGGTTATCCGAACATAATTTTCAACTATTGTGATTTAAGTTAACCATCTATTACCTGTTTGTCAATGCAAAATTTTTAGTTTAAATTGTTTATTTTTCGTCCGGAGACTGTGTGTAAACGAGTGAGGCATAAAAACTCAGTCTTTGTTAATCCTACGACGACGCCGACGGGCATAAAGAATTAAATTGATATAAGCGACAACTTGTTCAAATTGTGTGATTACATTTCTAAGGAGCTATGTTATGTTAAAATATAACGTATATAAACATTAACACATTATATACCTACTTGTTTTTCTTATTTTTCTGTAAAATCGAGTATCCGAATTACCCTTGGTCCTAATTAGTTCGGATAACCGACTCTACTGTATTAATAATTGGACTGTTGATAAAGACCTCTATGCCCGTTAAGAAAGAAACATTTCAAAATAAACATAAGGTCGTTAACATAAAAATTTTAACTTGTTTATATTTGAATATATATTAAGTATAGATAGGAAGCAAATATCAAAGGTCTTCACAAAGTACTCGTGACATTGATTTTGAACACAATGTGTAATGACCATATAAAATCAATGGTCACTTAAGTGAACTAATCCTAAAAGCATTGCTATTTCAATCGCCTGCTAATAGAACCGAAACAATGCCCTCAATACTCTAACTTTCATTATATTATTAATTTGTTTTCCAAAACATTTCAGATCATTACCAATGACAATCCAAGCGAAAGGTCGAAGTTCCATTACCAGAATTATAAATAATAAACAGTAAAATTAAGTTAATTTTAAAACTAAACAAGGCGACCAGTGAGCAAATTCTATTTACATCTTTTTAATTAGGTATTTTTAGAATGAAAAGAATCAAAATAAGAGTACAGCCAATAAAAGGACTAAAAGGAGTTTATGAGGATCTTAGCACTAAAGCAGTTTTGGTGAATCGATATTACCTTCTAGTCAAACAACAACAGTATCGAGGCCGCTGAGGAGGCACTATTGGTAAATAAGTTTTGAACACTACTGGCAACTCACAATCGGCGAGGAAAGGTCGCAACTTCGGATTTTCAACATGCTTTTGTAGTCCGCTATTTTGAGCATCGATACGAATGAAGAGGAAGGGAATCGCGCGAATGGACGATACTGTGAAATAGAGAAAAGAGAAATAATATCGGTTGGTCTGAATTCGTTATGCGGACGGACGAATCTATATGCTATTTATATAAAGGTGCGCAAGTACAAGGTAGGTCAGTGGTTCTACTCATTTAGGCTAGGCCAAGCCGAGTTGGAGTATCGATACTCTCGCGTTTTTGCTTTCCACTCCTCCGCTTGATTATTATTTTTAATTATCTTCTTTTGTTTGCGAGATGGACTCGCAATAGAAAATTTTAAAATGTTTGTTTTCTTAAAGTACGCTAAGTCGATACAACTTTCGTTTTTGCGTTCCTCCTTATAATTAATCGACTTTATAATTAAGGAACTTAATCTCGTAATATTAAATAATTATAAATTATTTAAAAAACTACTCAAATACATAAGTACAATATTTAATAATTTATCGTCAACCGATTGTTAATATCCTAATCTGCTAATAACTCATTTGTAGAGAAATGATGGTATCTTTTATAGGTGCAAGAGCATGAATTATGTGACTACAACAGATATGCAACAATGTTTGCATGACTTATGCAAATTTACATCTATTATAGAAATCAATATGTGTTCCCTGTTGGGAATATATACGCATGTAGCATCTACATACATATTTCAATAAAAACATTTTTGATGAAAAATAAATGGGAAAATAATATTTATAACTCTGAGCACGGAAACAATTGTTTAGGATGGTTATTTTTATGTTTGTTCTTTCAATTGTTTTAATTGTTTTTTGTATTGATGTTGTATAGAGTTGATATACGAAATTTATTTCATTACCTATTTATTGTTTTCCCAAGTATGAATTTTAATCTGGGATGATAGTTGTTGAATGTATAGAGAATAAAAACAATGTTTTTATCTTCACTACTCGAAACAATATCTTTTATCAAAATCCACATTACATTCTATGCTGTCCATTATTTTTTCCCTATGTTCTAGCAGAAAAATGGGCACAAATGGTAGGCGTAGGTGATTATATATTGGAATTCCGAAAGTTTGTTAATAAGAATCGTCTTTAAACTGAAAAGTTGCCGAATGCGTTGATGTTGTGTCTTTGTACGTAGGTTTTTTGATAAAGATGGTGAAAGCAGTTGTCGTAAATAAATATGAGGAGAGACGCTGTTTGTACAGTGATCGTAATTCTTATTTGAAAAAGGAGACTGCGGTACAGATTAAAGGCGAGTTAAAAAAATATTACACAGGATGCGTGCCGCGATTACTGACTTTCGAACAAAAACGCAGTGAAAAAACATTTCACAGCAGTGTTTCTCGATGCTTACGCGCAATCCAAAAAAATTTTTGGTATGAATTTGTGGTCGTAGACGAGACCTTTTCTTTTTTATTTAACATTGAATAATACAATCTCCTCTTATACTAGTCTAGTTTAAAATTCGTTGGATGATTCCTATTCCAAGGTATTCACAGAAGGAAAAAAGAAGACACCTCTCGGATTGGCAATTTTATTTTGGTTGGCGAAACGTCGCCAACCAAAACAAAAATGAACAATCCGAGAGGTGTCTTCTTTTCTAGTCTAGTTTAGTTTTTTTTCAAAATTTTAACATTGTCTAGGTCGACAGTTTTGTCTTTTATTTAGGTGAAAAATTACTTTGTTGAATTATGATTTCAGGTGACAATTTTTTGGTATATTTTTAACCCTTTGTTTAACATTGTGCAGTATGTGACATCTAAATGTTGTTTTAAATATGACTTTTATTTTCTTGTTACCCTGAAGATGCGGGAAAAAAGCCCGCGAAACGTTGGGAAAAAGCAATAAATTAAATTGAAAACTAAATAAAGAAGATTTTTATAAAAAAAAACACAGACCTAATCTACCCAGGAATTTTAATACTTAAATAGAGAAAAGTTCTTTTGCTATATTTAACAAACTATAAACCCTTTTCTAATTTCACGCTCAGATCGAAACCCTAGTAACACAGGACATCCTCCGTTGTCCTTTAGATATACATGGGACGTCCGGCATATAAAATGTGCAACAAAAGACATACGAGGGATGTCCTGTGTTACTTGGGAATAAGTTGCTTTATTTGATTTGAATATTTATAAAAGTACGATGAAGAACAATTAATTTTCAAACAAATGATTGTCCGATTTTTGATGCAGCAAAAGAAAAACGAGGAGTTAAAAATTCAGCAACGAAACTATTCAACAATCCCGAAGCTATCTGAACATTCAAATTGAACATTCTTATTGATTCAAAATTATAATTAGTAATATTTTAAATTAATTTAATCTACTTCTTTCAAAATAAATGTTGCGTTTTATATTTATATTCATTTCCTAGTAGTATTATGGGACACATTAAATTCGTCATCTGCTACTATTATTACTATATTAAAAAACAATAACAATAATAATAGTAACAAAACAATTGCAACTAATCCCATGGTTGAATAATGTAAAACAAATATAATTGTTCTAATGATAAACGTCTGCAGCATCGTTATTAAAAAAAGCACAAAAGTTTTAAAAGGACACTAATAATGCATCTGCGGATATTAATGTATCTCAAAAAAGTAAAACTTCACTACAACTACTCAACCCGAAGCTACTCTGGATATTGTTAAAAGCACACTAAATCAAGATAATAGTAAAATGCGATTTTAAATATTCACCCCCTCCATAGGAATATTCCTCACGGTCATAAAACAAATTCGAATTTCCTCACAAATATTTCTGATCGTCTACCTATAGGAAAAGGGACCAAATCTAAAGGTAGTTAATAGCTATTTGGTCCTTTTTTATGGACGGTCACATTTACGTTTATATAGTGTATAACTACAATTTTAAAGTTTTAAGAGAACAAGGATATGCTTAATGTTTAGAACCAATTATTTTATAATAAAGTAGTACTAAAATGTTGGAAAAGATACCTGTAGGTATCACCCATATAACATCGTACTTAGGTTTCAAGGGAATGTCGTGATATGCAAAACGGCGTGTAAAAAATTGAGTTAGGTTCCAAAAATTAGTAACGCCATAATATTTACTGGTATAATTAAGAAAACTATGTGTATTACCACTGAATAAGTAGTGTACACTACTTATTCAATGGTATTACACAAATACATAAATATACCGAAGTCTCCAGTTGACTTCTTAGGAATCTTGGACAAAATAAGATAGATAGGTACAAGCCGATCGTTGAATAATTTTGATATAATATACCTACTTGAGGTTTTAAACTATATCAAATCTACACTACGATAAACATGTATGCATATTTATATATATATAATTTAATCGGTATGTACTAAATGCTAAATGAATCTCCATTAAACATATATTTATCAACAAACATAATTGCCGTTGTAACGTACGTACGTCCGTCCGTCCATCGGTAATTTTCCCATTTTAAGGAGTGCGATTTCTATGGTGAATGTGCGTTGATGGTTGCGCCACTATGAAAAAGTCGC
>JAWQRP010005634.1:0-10502 GCA_033557875.1 Quadriops clusia
ACAATAATTTATTTCGTTGCTTTTTAATTTGTTGATGCAAGTACTTACATTCTCCCTTACAAAACTCATTGATGTTCTTTAAAATGCGATTTTTTCATAGTGGCGCAACCATCGATACACACTCACCTTAGAAATCATATTCTTTAAAATGGGAAAATTACCGACGGACGGACTGACGGACGGACGGACGTACGTACGTTACAACGGTAATTATGTTTGTTGATGTTATTTATCAACTAAATTTACATAATATACTACCTAGATTAAACTATGTAGATCCATTGATCATTCCTTTTTTCATTACTTTCCATGGAGTTAACTTTAGATACGTAATAATCTAAAGGAAATTCACAGCAAAAAACATCATTAAGCTTCCCCCTAAAGCAAAAACCTCGAACATTGTGACAACGGAGTCCATTTGTACAAATCAAATTTTACTGCATGTAGATAACACACAAAGCCCTGAGGGAACATCCGATGCATTTCGGTTTATTTGCGTTCGCATATCGCCCGGCGCTGGCATAAGCCATTTACTTTTATAAGGCCTTTTGTGACGTTCGTCCTGGCCTTCAAAGTCCGAACAAAAAGGAAAATGTCGCCCAGGTACGCCGAGCTTTCATCAAAGAATTTTATACTACATCAGGTTGTACACTGAGAAGGTTTATAGCGCAAGAGCTTTTTATTGCAGCTCGGACCCTGTCTGCCTTTCCGATCTGAAAGACGTACGGCGAGGCACAAATAAGTACAATACATATCAAACAGTTTTTTGCCAAGACAAGACCAAAGAACCACTATCAGATTGCGTTGTATAGCGCTTTATAAAGAGGGATATTGATCTGCTGTTGTCTCCGAGCAATTCTGTTCGGGACAGAAAAAACAATCGTATTCTCAGACGCACTTTAATGGAACTTAGTAGAGGATTTTATGGGAGGCTGGCAGTAAAGAGCTGGCTTACGAAGTAATTTAAGAAATAAAATACAGTTAAAAAGCAATGTGGGTAATACATCAAACGTGCGAAAGAAATATTATTAAAAGTTAAAGTGAGAGAAATTTCCTGTCCTGTTATTATAGATATTTTTGTAAACAGTTCTTCACGTAGATATCACATAAATGTGTAGATATACAGAACCGACGCGTTAATCCGAACTCCGTTAATTCGAGCTAGTACGGGATAATCCGAACAGAATCAAATTATTATTTTTTTGCCTTTTTTAATCATAAACAATATTTCTGGCTGTTCACGAAAATCCGAACTGTGGGACAAAATCAAACTAAAAATTCTGACATTGTTTTTAAGAACAAGGGAATTACATCAACGGTTCATAAATCAGTATTTGTTTAGATATTAACAGGAAAGATTTGAACGCTTAAAAATACCGAGCAAAAGAAAACGTTAACTTTAAAGGCTAAATACAAAATTCTTAGAGAATTAGTGCGTGTTTCAATATTGGCACTTAATGGCACAATGTTGAAAAATTTGCGAATTTGCAAATCAACGAAAAAAAATTGCACAATGAGACAATGGGGAAAACATCATATTCTTGGTTTATACAAGAAAGACTAAAACATGCTGCTATATCCAGTGATGGGTTTGAAATATTAAAAAATTGTTACGTCACACGAATATCGAAGATTTGTGGTGATAACAATCATCAGAGCTTGTGGGAAAACTAAAACAATTAAAGTTAACAGAGACGTTAAAAAATAATATGATGCAAGTATAACTTTTTTTTTGTTCCTTTAATGAATATTTTTGTTACTGGAAGGATATGTTCATTTTTATAAATATGATTTTTTTAAAGTCTACAAAACATTTTTCACTATAAAAAAGCGCGTTGAATATATTTGTTAATTTTTAGTAATTAATATAATTTGTCCTGTTATTTGTTTTGTCAAGTTTTAATTAAAAAAATTGTTAATATGTAATACATACTAATGGAATTTCTCTCAGTGTACACTCAGATTAATTTTAAATGTCGCAGATTTGGAATATTCTAACATAACAATTTAGGGCAAACCAACGTTCCTAAATTATAAATTTCAACATTATTTCATTTATTTCTTGACCAATCATTTTTATAATTCTTATATGCTTTTCTTGGGAAATTTATGGTCTGGTTTTTTTTTTAAATTATTCGAAGTTTAAAACATTTTTATTGGTTGTTACGACGTTTCGTGGATTGGTTTCCTCACATCTTCAGGTAATTACCAATTTTCTGTAGTAATCGCATAAGTGCACTAATTTTATCGGTAAATTCACGACTGCCTGTTGCTTAGGAATGAACAAGAGTGTAAATTTGACATATTGCCATATCTTTTATTTTGAAGTTTATTTGACGTTTTAATTTTTTGAAGCACTAAAAGACAGAAGTAGCTAAGTGAAATCACTGATAAATGCACACTAGCTAACTAATCAGAGGCTGTTATTGCATGAGATGCAAAATAATCATTATTATTTTAAAATTTATTATTATTATTATTATTCCTTTTTTTCCTTTATTAAATTATTCTCTTTTCTTTTTTTATATATCTACTTATTTTATAATTATAATAATTATGTTGTCAAATTATTTAATTTATTAACATTAAAAAAAACCTAAAATTATATACACACAAGCATTACTAACCATTTTAAAATACTATTATTATATTTTAGCAATAAACTCTGTTTAAATTACTTACATTCCCACTCACTTTCACCTCTCCCACCATATTTATTCACGTAATTTCTCTTCATCCTCATCTCTCTGTACTAATACTTCGTAAAACACTAATTACAAATGATGTCCTTATATAATATTAACAAAAAGATTTTTTAATTGTGCAGTTGAAGTTCGTTTCGTGCACCACTAAATTTTAATTTTTACCTTTTGTTATGTATTCCTTATACTAATCCATATTATTCTTATTTCATTTATTGTACATATCTCCATCTGTCTTTAAATGATAAAGTAGTATTACAGTTTTAAACATTAAATTCAAATCGAACTTAATCTCTTCACATTTATATTCTAAAAAACAATCTTAAACACTACAAATAAAAACATAAAACCATTTTAACAGTTACCTCTAAAAAATCCTTTTTACGTACAATAGACATTAGAGAGTGAAGTTTATTATGAGAGATTACTTTTTAGTAATTACAATTTTTTTTTATTTTTTAATTTTTAATAACTTATAGAAAAAGTACATTATTAAATTAAAAGCGTCCAAAGTCGAGTTCTACATTTTTAACATTCATAAAATTTTATCATAAATCTTATTAATATTACATGTGTCACGTCTGAAGTTTATTGAATTTTTATCTTGTTTGATATATAACGAATCGTTTATTCTCTGGAACCAATTTCTTTCCATCTTCATTATTTTAACATTTGCATAATCAAAATCATGTTTCTCTACAATACTATGTCTACTTAAAGCAGTGCAGTTATCTAAATTTGTTTTCAAACAAGGAACCTTATGTTGTTTGATTCTATTTTCAATGTATTGTTTTGTTTCACCTAAATACGAAACTCTACATTGATTACAATTAATTTTATACGCCAAGTTTGAAGCTTTATTTTCACTATTCTTATCTATAATATATGTATAAAACATCCTTGTTGTATTGTAATTCTTACTTACTATTTTCATGTTCAATTCTTTAAGTTTTTGTCTAATATTTTCGGTTAAATTTTTAATATATCGTACACAAATGTAAATAGGGTTTGTATTATAGTTTTGTTCATTATTGTATTTATGTGGATTGTAAATTTTATTAATTTTGATTTTAATAATACTTTCAATGAAATTTTTTGGATTGTTAATTTTATATAATGCTGTTTTGACTTTATTTAAAGTTTCCTGTCTAAATTCTGGGTTCGAAAGTTTTATTGCTCGATCTACTAGATTACTAACTGTATTTATAATTTTTATCTATTTCAGAATGGAGACTTAAGTATCTTTGAGACCAAATTTCTTTTGTATACCATTTTGTTTTAATTGTTGTATTAGTTTTTATGAGGGTTAGGTCTAAGAAATTTATTTTATCTTTAGTTGATTTTTCAAGAGTAAATTTTAATCTTGGGTAAAAATTATTAAAAATATCCATTATGTGGGTTATGTTATGTTTATCAGATGTTAGGATAATATCATCGACATATCTCTTATATAAGCTAACATTATAATTTAAGTTTTTTAGTATTTCATTTTCAAAATCCTCCAAAACAAGGTTTGCAAGGATAGCTGAAAGTGGAGAGCCCATAGGTAAACCGAAAGTCTGTCTATAAAAATCGTTGTTGAATTAGAAGAATGTTGATTGAAGACATAAATCTACAGCTTTAGTGAAATATTCAAGATTCAAGAATGAAATTAAACTATATGCAGGGTTGAATCTTGAATATTTCATTAAAGCTGTAGATTATTTACTAAAAAACTTAAATTATAATGTTAGCTTATATAAGAGATATGTTGATGATATTATCCTAACATCTGAAGAACATAACATAACCAACATACTGGATATGTTTAATACTTACCACCCAAGATTAAAATTTACTCTTGAAAAATCAACTAATGATAAAATAAATGTCTTAAACCTAACCCTCATAAAAACTAATACAACAATTAAAACAAAATGGTATACAAAAGATATTTGGTCCCAAAGATACTTAAATTTCTATTCTGAAACAGATAAAAATTATAAATACAATACAGTTAGTAATCTAGTAGATCGAGCAATAAAACTTTCGAACCCAGAATTTAGACAGGAAACTTTAAAGAAAGTCAAAACAGCATTATATAAAAATAACTTTCCAAAAAATTTCATTGAAAGTATTATTAAAATCAAAGTTAATAAAATTTACAATCCACCTAAATACAATAATGAACAAAACTATAATACAAATCCAGTTTACATTTGTGTACATTATATTAAAAATTTAACCGAAAATATTAGAAAAAAACAAAGAATTTAACATAAAAATAGTAAGTAGGAATTACAATACAACAAGAATGTTTTATACACATATTAAGGATAAGAATAGTGAAAATAAAGCTTCAAACTTGGTGCATAAAATTAATTGTAATCAATAGAGGGTCGTATTTAGGTGGAACAAAACAATACATTGAACATAGAATCAAACAACATAAGGTTTCTTGTTTGAAAACAAATTTAGATAATTGCACTGCTTTAAGTAGACATAGTATTGTGTAGAATTTTGATAATGAAAATGTTAAAATAATGAAGATGGAAAGAAATCGGTTTAAGAGGAGAATATACGAATCGATAAATATCAAACAAGATAAAAATTCTATAAACTTTAAACGTGGCACATGTAATATTAATAAGATTTATGATAAAATTTTATGAATGTTAAAAATGTAGAACTCAACTTTGGACGCTTTTAATTTAATATTGAGTTTTTTCTATAAGTTATTAAAAATTAATAAATAAAAAAAAATTGTAATTACTAGAAAGTAATCTCTCATGATCAATTCCACTCTCTAATGTCTATTGTACGTAAAAAAGATAATTTAGAGGTAACAGTTAAAATTGTTTTTGTTTTTATTTCTAGTGTTTAAGATTGTACTTTTAGAATATAAATGTGAATAGTTCTAGTTCGATTTAAATTTAATGTTTGAAAACTGTAATACTGCTTTATCATTTAACATTATAAAGATAAATGTATAACAAATGAAATAAAAAGTAATATAGATTAGTATACGGAATATGTAACACAAAATAATAATTTTTTGTATAAGAAAACATAGAAAACTAAGCGTATCAAAGAGGTGCTTAATACTAGAGCAAATACGAAGAAAGAAGGGGGATTTAAACAACAAAGTACATTTAATCGTAGATACACAGACTTATGTAATATAGAATTCAAGAAACAAGGAAGTGAAATGTTGAACATAAGCCATAAATATAATAACAACACTGCATATGATCAGAAGAGCTAAACGACATAGCAATAGATTTAGATCTGATCATTCAAAAAACACCAAACAATTTAGAATTGAAGACACAATGCGCAAATATTCTAATAGAACATAAACAACAGCTGAATAGTAAGAGCTGTAATTATAAAGAAAGGGAAAAAGAAAAGACAGTACGATCTATAAAGAAAAAGATAGAAGAAAATGATGCTGTTGCTACCCTAGCAAATAAGAACGAGGGGTCTTGTGATTATGTCGAGAAAACAATACATTGAAAAATCTTTAAAGTTTGCCGAAGAGAATAGATTTATGCTTTTGAAGAAAAATTCAATGACACCATATATTAACAAAATAAAACAGACTATTAGGGAGAACAGATACATTTTGACGGAACTGATGAACGTACCAAAAACTATAAAATGATCCCTATGAACCCACAACCAACAATATTGATATCACAGATAAAACTGCATAAGGGGGAATTACCAATAAGACCTATAGTTACATTCCAAACAAACCAGCACAGAAACTCTCGAAGACATTGACAGAATATATCCCATAACTTATTGATTATAGATCGACACACTCAGTTTCAAATTCAGTTGAGGTTACGAAGATACTTAAGGAAATAGATCCGAATGAAGATCACGTAATGGTGTCATTTGATATCACCAATCTTTTCACCAATATACGAAGAAAGGAATTAATGGAAACAGTTGAAGAACATCTAGTAGAAACAAGTTTAAATGGGATTTATTAGAGATCACACTAAACCAGGACTTCTGCTTATTTAATAAGAAATATTATAAATTAAATGAGGGATTACCAATACAAAAATCAAATACACCATCGAAATGGAAAGGAATAAAACAATAAACTTTTTGGTCCTTTTAATTATAAAAAAATAACATTAATAATAAGTACAAATTCGACATTTATAGGAAGGACACATTTACAGATGCGATTCTTTCGAGAAAATCATTTCACCATCACACGCAGAAGATGAGTACTTTTAGAGCATTATTGGATAGACTAAATATCATACCAATGGAAAAAGAAAATAACGATAAAGAGTTAAACTTAATTAAACAAATAGTAAAAAAATAATGGATACTATCCAAAGACAATAGGCAAAATGAATATAGAAAATAAAAAAAGAAAGAAGAGAAATTTAAAATGGAGACGAAATGGAGAAGGAGGAAGGAAGAGGGAAAATAAAGTGATTCGAGATTTTAACTACACAAAACTAGAAAAACTTCAACGGATATTTAAAAAACAAAACATAAACTTGACATTTAAGAACAGGAGTTCAATGTGGTGGAAGGAATTATTTGGTATTATAATGTAATATCGAAGAAAATTAAAATGTTAATAATAATAATTTAAATATTTATTTAAACAACTTTCCAATGTGAATTTTTACGTCATATTTTGGTAATCTAAATCTATGACATTTAAAACGAGTCTGAGTGTGCTTGCGATGAAGAATGCAGAGAAGGCCCCCTCAGAGCGGCCCCAACAGATTAATAACCAGTTCACAGATTTATTTATTTCATTACGAGGGTTGAATAGAGTCGTAATGGGGGGTTAATTCCGGCCCCGACGACATGCTTTTGCAATCCTGGCTGCACTTATTTACCACTCTGTATGCAGAATATTAATTAATCCCCCGACGCTAGACGAACATAAATTATATTCAAGCATCCCCCCTTAGTATCAGATCCTTAGCAGGGCGGATGATTATTCATGCTCCTGAAGGAACAGTAACAAATAGAAGGAACTTGAGCGGGGAGAAAGAGGTTCGGGATAGATCATCTTAAACCCTATTTAAAGCAGCTAAATGAGTTCGGGAGAAAAATGCGAGAGGGCTTAAAAGGCGGACAGGGATGAAAGGACGCGGCAAAACGAAGACAATAAAAGGAAAACAACGCGACGTCGGGCGCTTTTTACCGGAGCAATCAATTTCGCACTAAAAAGTTAATTCTTTAAGGCGCACGAGTTGGCCGAATACATTGAGGGCTCGGCGCAAATCCGCCCCTAATTTTTAATAACTGCTCTTTTTGCCCGTAATTCGTCAATGAAAATGAAATTAAATTAAAGCTGTTGCTTTTTACGCGGCTGGTATTGCGTTGATTGGATTTTATTGATTTAATTTGGCGAAGGAATTAATTTTTAAAGAGCTTCGAAAGTGGGGGTCGTAAAAAACAGTACATTTTGTTTCTGTTATGTGAATTATAAAGTCTGCTTCGGGAAAAGTGAAAGTAAAGGTGAAGATTTAGAATCGTATGTAGAAAAACAAAATTTGCTGGAGTTATGCAATAAACTGTTAAATATATTTACATATGGGGTAAATACATTTAATTGAATTCTTCCAGGGTAGAAAGGAAGCGCGTAGGAAAATCCCTATTATTCCTAATCCATACATTCCTTTATATCCTCTCGCAGCTGAGGCCTAGTCTAATTTTTAAAAACAATATTTAGAGAAAGGAATATCCGGATATTATTTACTTAACCATAAACATCGTGGCCATTTTGAGTCCTATATACATTCTCTAGATTAAATTTCCTTTCCCGGCCGTTTTATTACGTTGCCGGACGCAGTAAGCTCTGGCCTAGCAGGATTTAAACCGTTTAGTTTTACAAGGGTACACACGGGGATATAGATTGCAATTATTTGAAAGGGAACGTTTCTTTTTCGTTCTTGCGGAATCATTTAATTTGTTTACAAATTTCTGGTTTTGCAGTCCATTAAAATGTTCTTTTCCTTAAAATATCCTATTCTTTAAAGTGTCCTGTTCTTTAAAATGTCCTGTTCTTTAAAATGTCCTGTTCTTTAAAATGTCCTGTTCTTTAAAATGTCCTGTTCTTTAAAATGTCCTGTTCTTTAAACGGTGCTGTTCTTTAAAATGACCTGTTCTTTAAACGGTGCTGTTCTTTAAAATGACCTGTTCTTTAAAATGTCCTGTCCTTTAAAACATCCTGTTCTTTAAAATTAAATCTTTTTTTAAAATTTGCTCCACTTTAGAATTTTATTTATTTGAACAGTTTATATTCAAATTTGATCAGTTTTGTGAATTTCCCCAGACGGCTAGCCGTCCAGCACATCTCTATAATATGAAATTGGCGAGAGCGATTTCCCACCAATTGATATAGATGGCGCATTCGGCGGGGCAGCAACGAAGTTCGAAGCTATAGGTCGAAGGTCAAGAAAGAAAAATAATGGAAATTTACGGGCGGCCGGATTTTTTGTTCGCGCCCTCAATGGACGTGTGATTAAAAACTTTTAAGCGCAAAAGGCTTTGTGGGGCCATCTGAATGGGGCCCTTTGAGCCTGCTATAAATCACCAAAAATTCTATAAATTCGCACGATGAAATCATTTAAACTGGACACTTTCATTGAAACATTCTGTGTAAAACAAACTGAGACCAAATAAAGGTTTTAGCGTACAATCGGAAGTTATTACTTGGAGGTGTAGCGGCAACAGTGCCGACCGCTAAGAGCTCAAGTTTAACTAATGCGGACTTAATTGTTCGCTGTTTCTGTTTCTCGTAATTCGAACATAGCCCGGCCAACTTTCTGTGTACATCCGGATCCAATAACTAGCAACTTGCTTGTTGTTATCATCATCATTATTATTACGAGTATTATAGTTTATCTTCTCAGCATCTAGGAGTTCTAAATTAGTTCCAATCGCGAGGAATGAAACCGCTAGCGATATCCCGCAAACGCTGGAATATCCCAAATTGAGCGACTGATAATAAAACGGCGCAGATAAATAAGGGGGAGCTTCCCTCAGCGAGCTGCTCTGTCTTCTCGAGATAGGTCGAAGGTCAGGTCGGAAATGAAAATTCGCTACTTGAGCTTACGTTGTTGGCAACAATGGATAAGCAGCTGTCTTTGAAGAGAAGGCCGGAGGGTTGGGGTACGAAAATGGGGCATGAGAATGGGGCACAAGAACGGGGCACGAAAAGGGACACGAAAAGGGGCAGAAAATGGAACAGGAAGAGATGGAATAGCTTAAAAAATTTGTTACAAAATGATAATGGAAAGAGTGTAGAAAATTGGGGAGAGTGTAGAAAATTGGGGATGAAGAGAGGCAAAAACTGGGCAAGACGCGAATGCATAAGGGAGCATACCGGTGGAGGACACGAGGGATGGGGAAAAGGACGGGTCTCCCGAAGGACCACGGCTTAAATGATTTACAGAGGTCACATAATCCTTGATTATTAAACTATTTTGTATTCCGTGTTGACCAAGCTTGATTGATTTATCTAGGACAATACAATTTGCGAAAAGGGTTTGTCTTATGCAAGAAGGGTGGTAAACATACCCTCGTTCTCGTCTACGTGGAATGCCAAAAGAGCAAATACGTTTTTAAATAAAATGTAATAAATTACAGTACAATTGATAAACTTTGAAATATTTACTTCATATTATTAAGTACTAGCAGAACCGTCGTTCTTCGAACGACACTTTGAGTGCACGGTTTTTTCAAAGGGGCAAGAGTGTAGTATACATGAAAGAAGTGGAAAGAGAGGCCAAGACATTGTTTGAATGAGAAGAATATTTTTTCTTTTTT
>JAWQRP010005635.1:0-10502 GCA_033557875.1 Quadriops clusia
AAATTTCATATTATATTATAACTAATTATCTCCTGAAGATGTTATTACCTAATAGCGAAACGTCGAGATAAATATTTAAATATATATTTTTTAGACCTTATACCCATTACTATCAATATTTAATAATGTAAAAATTGTATATTAATCAATGTGCAAATAATTAAACGACACACAGGGAAGTAAATAAATCAGTAATAGATAATCGTTGTTTTTCTCAATTTAGAAAAATTGTACATGATAGATCCAAAGGAAGATACGTAAAAATCTGTTGTTACATTTTCATAAACGTAAAAAATCCGTCCTAAACCTAATTTTATATATATACTATTGGGAAATCATTTAATTCTTAAATCGTCCAAGAACATATCGTTTTCATAAATGTGATCCTGTTTAAATATTTTTTTTTAATAAGAATACCTTTTTTGTAATTTAGAAATATTAGTAAACACACTTAGGAATAGATTATAATCAATAAGTAAATAATTAAATACTATATTTTATAAACATAAACACAAGTCAAAAGACCATACAAGTAAATTTACCTAATTGAGGAATAATTAGGCTTAGATAATGTAATCCATTTGTTTCTATTAATAAACATAGTTGAAAATACGCACCTGCACGTTTTATCAATTTGAAGCAAATACTATGTGGTAATAAAATTGCAACCTTGATTGTCATCATCATGATAAATCTGTAATAAGAGGAGGAAGCTGAAAATCTCATAAAACTTACAGGTGTCATTAATAAATAAATAACTAAAAATAGGCAAAAATGTAATTTATTTTAAATCTTTAAGGTCACTTAAGATCTACTATTTTTTTTAAATTAGATGATAAATCCAATAATTGTGAGTTTCTCGTACTGCATGATTACGATATATAAAAATGATATCTAATTTCATACATACATACATATAAATATAAAAATTGTCTTTGATCTAATTTTATGTTATTTTGAGTCATAGATATCTATCTGGGCATCACTTTTTAATCATTCAATAGCACATCGTTTTCATTGATCTAATGTGATTTAAATATGTTTTTTTTAATAATCAGCAAAAATCACGAATATAACAAAGAAAGTATACAACGAAAAATAAAACGATTAATTAAATAAAATAATAAATAAATGTAACAAATACAAATTCAATTTTCAGACAGTTTCGTACAGTAAATATGATGGAATATGTGCAAGAATTAACTCGTGCTTTTAAAGGCCATAAAGTTATATTTACGGACAATATGTGGGTACCTACATAAAAGAGTACCTACTTTTACAAAACTTAAATCGTTGGTAGTGTTCTATTTTTTAATTGTGTAGGTACATATCTACACACACGCATGCAGGATTAAAGGAGCAATATGTATAAAATTCGTTTGCATTCCTCGCGCCGAGCGTGAGATACTTAAAATCAAAAATTTCCTCTTCTCATGTGATCGTGAGATGGCAATCTGCTACGCCTTTCAAGCAGGTGCTTTCTGCCGGTTCAAACGCCCCTACAGAGAAGAGGCCGTCTGACATATCGACTGCAGACTCATAACACGAGAACAAAGGATTCTTAACCTCTCTATTAATAAAATACAATAACGTCAACTATTAATTACTACCTTTCCTGATTGGAAACAGAAAAACGCTCGCGAGCCTTGAGCATGTGAGTCGCGTACTAAAGGACTACAATGAATGGTCTATTAAATCAGGACTTTTTTTCCTTATTTTGCTGGTCGTCCTTTTTTGGAGCAAGGCGTGCCCTTTGACACTAGACGCTTTCTAATGAAATAAAGCACGTAATGTTAAATAAAATAAGAGAATAGTAAATGTGGGAAAAATAGTAAAAGTGAGAAAGATAGGAAAAGTGAGAAAGATAGTAAAAGTGGGAAATATAGGAAGAGTGAGAAAGATAGGAAAAGTGGGAAATATAGGAAGAGTGAGAAAAATAGGAAGAGTGAGAAAAATAGGAAGAGTGAGAAAAATAGGAAGATTGAGAAAAATAGGAAGAGTGAGAAAAATAGGAAGAGTGAGAAAAATACAAGAGGTTCTTACAAAAAGGACAAATCAGTACGTTAGGAGCACAATAGAAAATAGCATTTAGCGATAAACAGGCATGTTATCCACAATAATAATTCCTCGCTCACAATTGCCTGACAAGAGGCATTCTCCAGGCCGTTATTTATGGCGCGGATTCTACACACATCGGTTTCATGCATAATTGTGCAAAAGACGCTTCGAAATCGTTTTTAAACTGCGCTGAGAGCCTTAATTGAATTTGCATATTAAGCCGAGTTTAATTTGTTTCCGAAGCCAGAAAAGTGAAAACCCGAGGAGCGATGATTTATTCCTCGATAATCGTTTCTGGGAAAGCCTTTGCTCTCGCACTCCTCCTCTTAGGCTCAGCGAATTCGCCTCAGAGTGCTCACCAATGGGCAAGACTTAGCAGAAGAAGACCTTTTCATCTCTTCAGGACATACGTGTATGCTTCATGCACTTATGCACTTGATGTACCTATACACTTAATACACATTGTACACCAATGCAGATAATGCTCGTATACACTCGAAGATGTATAAACTTAATACAGGTACCAACGTATAGTACTTAATAATGCTTTGGTGGGTCTTGTCCGAGTACCAGAGTTTGTTCCCACGGTTGTAGATAGATGGCGTAGGCTGTATTGTTAGGATACAATTTGGAGATCGTCTTTAATTGAGTAGTATTCTGTTTAATAAACAATATATAATAATAGTTTAATTAGAATAATAATAACAATAATAGTAATAAATAATATTAATAATAATAATAATAAATATCATTAATAATAATAATAGTAATAAGTAATAATATTATTAATAATAATAATGTAATAAAAAGAATGAGTTAATCCACATACGCAATACGGAAATTTAAAGCCATCGGAGCGAGGGAAAAATTGTAGGTACTATTGTGCCAATAATTATTTGTGTACAATACAATAAATACAATGATAACCGTATACGTATGTAGTGTTTGTACGAAACAAATTTAACATGTGAATGATCGGGCAACAATGGCGAGTTACAAAAGAGGACGCAAAAAGATATGTTAGTATTACAAATAGAAGGCATTGTTAGAGCCGGTGGATTCTGTCAGCGTAATAAAGGCCCAAAGAAACGTCGAAGAGAGTTGCGCAACCTCAGAAATAAATCAACAATTCAAACAACTCATCGTAAGTTAATGTAACATGCATTAGACACACCGAGAGCTGTATCCCTGAATAATCGAGCCCGGGGCTCTATTTCGATATTTCATACTCGCCTTTATCTTGGTCCGTGGCAATAGATACTTCACACTATTTTCGATGTCAGTTTATATAATGCATCGCTTGTTTCTAATGAAGCGCACCTTTGGGTGGTCTCTTTGTTGTGCCTTCGCACACGGCCGTTGTAATAAGGCAATTCGATGATTTTCACATTTTATAATTCATTACAATCCGAGCCTATTATGTTCTAAATTGGGATGCACAAAGACGCTCATGGGATCCTCAAAGGACGCGCACATGATGCGTAGAAGATGCATAGAAGATGCACAAAGGATACATAAAGGATCCTTAAAGAATCCATAAAGGATCCATAAAGGATGCACAGAAAAGATAATACAAAAAAACTTAAGATTAATAATTTATAACAATTATTATAAAATATATGCAACTATTATAATTAATAAGCAAAATTTGACGAAGCAAACAATTATCCAATTTCAAAATCACTATTACCTAAGTATTTGTGCGAACTTTATTATTATTATACTCCCGCGCGATTTCTCCAGGTTTGTCCGGCAGATGTTTGATCAGGAAATAAGGCTTTAGCCGATCGTGTAAAAGGCTCCTTTAGCATTAGTACAATAAAACTCGTGCTCTAAAATGGATAAAGTGGATTTAAATCTCGCGCCCACTTTCTGTGTTC
This sequence comes from Quadriops clusia, assembly GCA_033557875.1. Taxonomy (NCBI): domain Eukaryota; kingdom Metazoa; phylum Arthropoda; class Insecta; order Coleoptera; family Hydrophilidae; genus Quadriops; species Quadriops clusia. The sequence continues at coordinate 3,939 of JAWQRP010005635.1, forward strand.
TAATTGGCTGGTAGGCTGCAAATTGCTACCAACTGTCATTGATTGTCATTGCAACTGTCAGTTCAATAACAAACGTCAAAATTTTCTGATACAAATTCCAACACCACAAATACGAACTTTAATCGAAATAATATCTTACTTGTGTTTAATTAGATGTTTTAAATAATTACTCCTAGATAAATTAGTTTATGAAATGGAGGAATTAGTTAATGCAATATTTATTTACTACTCTTATTTCAAGTTATAATCCTATTACTTCAGAATACTCAACACTGGGTGTCTCGGATTATGGTATTACAGTTACCTGCAAATGACAGCTTCTGTCAATTGATAAAAAGTGACCCTCCTCAAATGTCGGAATGTTTAATTTGTTTATAGTTTGGTGAGAAAGTAAGAAAACTACGATAGTAAGAGTAAGTCATAATCTTATTCTTTTCTTCTTTATGATTTTCAAAATCATAAAGGTAATACGTTTTTAACTTAAACGGTTTAGTTAAAAGTATTAAATTATTTCTCTTTGTATAACAATGCATCATGTTCCTTATATCACATATGTGCCTTATATTACATATGTGTCTTATATCACATTTGTGCCTTATATTACATATGTGCCTTATATCACATATGTGCCTTATATATTACATATTTCCTTAAGTTATATTAACATATATAACCATCTGCAGCAGTAAAAACCATCTGTATCCTGATTCCCAAGCTCTGAGCCCACGGATGTAACCTTAAGAACCCAAAAGACATGCATAAGAGTGCATTATGCATGCGGGCACAAAATACTAATTTAGGTTCAAAACGCACTAACAGATAATAACAATTTATTCGGGCAATAAAAAACTCGATTAAAAGTTAATGTCACACGGGGAAATTATCTTATAGGAGCGACCATTACACCGGGGGATTGCAATTATACGATCGTGTAAACCGGTTCTCCAATTATAAATTCATAGAGACGAGCCGAAATGATATGGAATATGAGAATATGGGTCCCTCTTGGGTGCTGGTTTCGCTTGTCGAGAGCGAAATGTTCAAGAACGTGTTCTTTAATATTTAGTACTTAATAATAAAAAAAATAATTAATATTTAAGGTTTTATATTAAAGTTTAATATTTAACGTTTCATATATAACTTTCAATATGTAACGTTTAATATGTATCGTTTAATATGTAACGTTTAATATGTAACGTTTAATATGTAACGTTTAATATGTAACGTTTAATATGTAACGTTTAATATGTAACGTTTAATATTTAACGTTAAATATCTAAGGTTCAATATTCATTGTTTAATATGTAATTAATATTAACATTTAATATTTAAAGCTTAATACACTTAATACGTATTTATTTAATGTTTAATACTTATCATTTATTATGAAATATTTTCTTACAGATGTCAAGTTCAAAAATCGATTTAAGGACGAGGACTAAATAAAACAAGACCTGCAGGATATCGTGAGTTTTATTCATTTTTTTATGGTTTTTTTTTGTATTTGCACATTTTTCTGTTGTTCCAAATACTGCACACGCATTCGCACAAACTAAAACTGGCCCTAGTCCCTGACGGACACACAAAATTCAACACATACGTATTTACATACAAAAGAAAACAACAATAGTGACATAATAAGATTAAATCGTATTTACAAAATATAAATGCCCGATATAACTAACACTTAATTCATGTACAATAATCAGCAGCAACTGCTCGATAATAATTGACTTACTAGGTATATAAATTAACTAAAAATCACATTTAACCCATTTACTGGTCGTCATCGAAAAGTCCTTGAGATTGCGTTCAGGGGGTCGTCGACGCAGTGAATGGATTACATCTTTAATAACATAACTAATGAACTATTTAAAGGGGTTTTAATCAATCAATAATAAATAATAATGAGGAGATAACAAGCTTCGTTTGTTTTCTGCCTTTTTACAATAATTATACCACTTGGGGTATATAACAATATTTACATGTACAAGGGGAAATACGAGAGTTTACGTGTAAGAGAAGAAATGACAGTTTATCATAAGAGAAAAAACCCGAGTTTAGATATACGAAAATAACAAAATTTTGCTTTTAAGACAAAAAAATTGCATGTAAGAAAAAACAAAATTTTACTTATAAGAAAAAACAAAATTTTACGTATAAGAAAAAACAAAATTTTACGTATAAGAAAAAACAAAATTTTACGTATAAGAAAATACAAAATTTTACGTATAAGAAAAAACAATATTTTGCATGTAAGAAAAAACAAAATTTTACATTTTTGCATATAAGAAAAAACAAAATTTTATACATAAGAAAAAACAAAATTTTACACAAAAAAAAATTTAAACATAAAAACGAAATTCTACGCATAAGAAAAAAATGAAATGTTGTATAAGTAAGAACATAAAGTTTTATAAAAGACGAAAGTTTACAAATATGAGAAAAGGCGATAGTTTACAAGTAATAATAAAAAAAAAATAAATGATTTGGTAGTGCGCCTGGATCACAGCGCAAACTGGCCATCAAATTTGTAAGTTCGTCAGCGATTACAATAAGAGAAATAGTAGTAGATTAATAATAAGAGCACAAAAACAAAATCGATCAACAATATTCGTACAACAAAATATACGCGTTATTAGGTAGAGATTTGTCTTCGAGTTGCATAGTCCGACCTAAATAATAGTAAATGTACAAAGTGATAACAAAAACATCGTATATTTCTTTAAATATAGTACCTACTAATAGAGTACTATATTGCACAATATGTAGGTATAAGTACGTTCATTTTAACCAGTAGATAGGTTCTACTTTCATGACAGGCTTTACCTTAGTCGAAGGCTTTACCTTAGTCGAAGGCTTTACCTTAGTCAAGGTTTTACCTAATCGAAGGCTCTACCTTATCAAAGGCTCTACCTTATCAAAGGCTCTACCTTATCAAAGGTTCTACCTAATCAAACGCCCTACTTAATCAAAGGCTCTACCTTAGTCAAAGTTCATCCACAGTCAGATACCAGACCGAATCTTCGTGTCCATCTTCTCTCAGCCTCCATCTTTGTCGGACCTTAGCAAACAAAGGTCGGCCTGTATCTCAGTCTGGTTTAGCAAGTAGTAAAGCCGAAGTAGGATACCTGGTGAGCTCGCGAAATGACGTGGTAACGCATTAGCTTTATATCTGGACAGTTATAAGGCAAACTTTACGACGATCTGGGTTCTTATAAGTCGTTCAATTGAATTTATATTGACGCTAAAGGTGCGACAAATCGCGGCCACCCGCGAACCTGCTATTTCCGATCGGGGATCAAGGCAGCTTTGCAGAAGACCAACAAGTGTACATCGAAGACCAGCAACTTTATACATATACATGATATCATAGTAATATTACTATATCATAGTAATATTACTATATCATAGTAATATTACTATATCATAGTAATATTGCTATGATATCATGTCTTTTATTAATAATAACAATCAAATTAATAATATCAAATAATAATCAAATCAAATAATAATGGTACCTATTGTGGTACGAACAGCAATCGGCAGAAACACATAGGTAAGACTTAATCAACGAGGTTGACCCTCCTACAATTGGATTGACCTCTAGGTTGATTCGAGCGAGTTGCTGGTCAAAGATGATTGATGGACGCGGATCTGTTCCACCAATTGGACCGCTAACACGCAAAGATGGACCTGCAGAGCAATTGGGGCAAGCTGCGCCAAAGAAATTGATTTCTACCGAAACTAACTTTTTATAGAAACTAACTTTTTATAGAAACTAACTTTTTATAGAAACTAACTTTTTATAGAAACTAACTTTTTATAGAAACTAACTTTTTACAGAAACTAACTTTCCACAGAAAGACTATCCACAGAAACTTATAAGTACTTTCTTCAGAAAGATTATCCACAGAAACTTAGCAGTGCTTTCTACAGAAAGACTTTCCACAGAAACTTATAAGTACTTTCTACAGAAAGACTTTCCACAGAAACTTATAAGTACTTTCTACAGAAAGACTCTCCACAGAAACTTCTAAGTACTTTCTACCGAAAGACTTTCCACAAAAACTTCTAAGTACTTTCTACAGATAGACTTTCTATAGAAACAAATAACAAATTACAATAAGAAGGACTAGGAGGAGCTGCACCAGGTATCCGTCCCCAGATCTACGAGTTTCGATGTAACAGGATATCTTTAGAACACATTGGTGGAGTGCCAAGGAGCCACTCAAACTTTGGTAGTGAGATCGAGAGGTCCAGGCCTTAAGCACTTCAACCTCTTGATCTCTCGGTCTGAGTCGCAGTCTTCTTCGTCTGCTTCGCTTCCAGCACCACGTTCGGTTGTGTCGCTAGCCGATCTTATGCTGCTCGCCGGGGAAGACCCTCTTTCGCTGCTCTTCATACTCAAGTCGATCGGGTCCTCCTGAGGCGAATTCCTCGAGTTCCGGTCTTCTTCCTCTTCTTCGGAAGGGCACAGCCTCCTTTGTTGCTCTGGGGGCGTAGGGGTTCTCTGCGACTGCAAGATCGCGTCCAGGAATATCCTTTTGTTCAAAGCCTCCGTTCCCGTGTTGTGGTTCCTCATCATCCTGTTGTTGTTGTTGTTGACCGTCTGAAGAAGGCCGTGGTAAAGAGGAGGAGGGTAAGGCGACGGGAACATCAACCCAGGCGGTGGAAACAAATGGTGAGGAAGAAGCGCGGGGAATGGTAGAGGCATCCGCCTTGCATCACTCACTTCCACAGAAGAATCGGAATTGTGCGACTCCGGAGAACTCACCGAAGGAGAGTTCGCATGCTTATAACTTTCATCTAGACTCAAGAGCATGAGTTCCTCCTTGGTCCTGGGAATAGGAGGAAGCCCTAGGGCTCCATGGGGATACTGCTGAGAGACCGCCAAGAGGTTGAGCCCCAAAGCCTGGTGATGAGGAGGAGGAGGAGGAGTCCTTTGAGGAGGCGCCCCAATGGCAGGTGCCATTCCTCCTTGTTGCTGAGTCTGCTTGGCTTGTTGCTCCTGGAGGAGGCAATGGATCTTGAACCAATTCGAACGCCTCCCGTATCGAGAACCGCTCTTGGACATGCCCACCATAAGGCACTTCTTCAGCCGACATGCTTTGCAGGCTGTCCTATTCTTTTTGTTGATTACACACTCGCCGTTGTTCTTGCACTCGGAGATTTGGTTTAGGTTGTTGTATGATCTTCCGAAGAAACTCTGGAATGGAAGAGAAAACGTTATGTTAGTTGGTGTCGTTTAATCAACCCTTAACATAATAGTTTGCCTTCTGGTTTTTAGTTTAGTGTCTTAATCTTTAGTGTCTTAATCTTTAGTGTCTTAATCTTTAGTGCCTTAATCTTTAGTGTCCTAATCATTAGTGTCTTAATCTAGTGTCTTAATCTTTAGTGTCTTAATCTTTAGTGTCTTAATCTTTAGTGTCTTAATCTTTAGTGTCTTAATAGTCCCAGACTTTTTGGTTTGGGTCCATATCTTTATTGCCTGAACCTTTAGAGTCTTTAGAGTTTTAATCTTTAGTGTCTTATTTAGTAGTCCTAGGTTGTCTAGTTCAAGAAAATATCTTTACTGTCTTTTAAGCTTTGGTTTATGCTCAAAAAGTTTCTGAGTTTCATCTTCTTTCTACTTTCTTTTGGTATAGACCCAAGCAACAATGTTGGCCGAAAATACGTTAGAAAAGAACAATTTAGAGGTTAACGATCTAACCAATTTGGTTAGAATTTACCACAAACTTACGTCGAAATGTCAACAGTGGGGAACAAAATGGAAGTAAATTTAACGTAATATCGCAAACTATAAAGGAATGACCAATGATGTTGCTTCACCCTCTGGTGTCTTCTCTTGGATTGACATACTTTATTAGTATTATTATTATCCTAACAGGGGCATCAGGACATCCAACAGCTGATTATTCGCATAATGACCGAGTAATTTTTTAATGTTTTGGTATCTGCCCATAATGGCATGAAATTAGTAGGCGATTATCCAGTTGAGCGGTAGAGCGCGAGTCTCGGTGGCGAAAGTGTTAAGTGCGCCGGTTGGCGGCGTTGCCGCAGCGCTCTTGGTTGCGCTAGTGCGCCGATAAGGGGCGCGGGCGCGCTCTTATTACGTCACAATACTTCCGACCCACTGCTCCATTTGCCCAACGGGCCACGGCGCTCAATGCCGCCCTTTGCAACAATGCTACTACTTCCATGCACAATTTCACTTTTATTGTGGCATTGTCCGAGTTGCGCAACTGAAGAACGCCGTTGCTTCCTTCGCCGGAAGTGTAGGAGGCATCTTGTTCAAATGGGCTTCTTTGTGTGTGTGTGAGTGTGTGTGTGTGTGCGCGCGCGTGTGTGTGTGCGCGTGTGTGTGTGCGCGCGTGTGTGTGTGTGTGTGTGCGTGTGTGTGTGTGCGTGTGTGCGTGCGTGTGTGTGTGTGTGTGCGCGTGCGTGTGTGTGTGTGTGTGTGTGCGTGTGCATGTGCGTGTGCGTGTGTGTGTGTGTGTGTGTTTGTGTGTGTGTTTGTGTGTGTGTGTGTGTGTGTGTGTGTGTGTGTGTATTTGTGTGTGT
>JAWQRP010005636.1:0-10501 GCA_033557875.1 Quadriops clusia
TCCATCTCTAAAAGTATTCTTGGTTGCATACCATCAGGCATCGATCCATCAAAAATAGCTTCGTTTTTACGTTTTTTTTTTAAATTAGAGATCACATTAAAAAAATGTATCAAAATAAAATTAATTATTCATTGTTACCTTTGTCCGGACGGGAGATTTTTTCCTCTTGTTATGACAAGAAGACATAAAATTAAAAATTTCGGATAAAAGGGCATCATCCAAACGTACAGAATGATAATTAAAACCTTTTGGCGAAAACCGCACATTCCTAGGTTAAATAGCGTCGGAAAAATCTGCAATACTAGGTTTGCCTTGCTGCTCAACGGTCTTAAGCCAACCTACTTTACACGAGACTCTACCATAGTTTAAAACTAATAATTCCTCCATATAAAAATATTTTATTCAATTCCCTTCAGTGCCAAAGAAACACAAAAGCATCCAAAGCGACCTATGCCAGCAAGTAATAGGAACAAGAAACCAAAGCTGCTTAACCGAAAGCACTTTTACCGAATCGTCAGCTTCCCAAAACCGCTCTGAATCAGTATCTCCCGTCAGATCCTCAAGGAAGTTCCTTCATAACAAAAAATCCGAGTTTAAAAAACTCAACTCGTCGTCAAGTACAGAATCCTTCTCTTCACGTACAGCTTCTTCCAAATCCCAGCCAGCTATGCGATCGAAATCTCCGATTAGATTAAAACTTTTGGAGCAAAAAGGCAGCCGGCAGATGTTGACGAACTTCGTTCCTTCCAACATCCGGAACGACATCATATTCGAAGAATCGACGACCGAGGAAACTTCTCGAAATTCCGAATCTTCTGGTTTGTACCAATTTGTTCGAAGAAGCAAATCTGGGGTAAGCAAGGCCAGAGGAATAAATTATTCAGATGGGAAGAACGATTCTGATCTGAGAAACGATTCTGACTTAAGGAATGAATCGGATTTAAGAAACGATTCTGATTTAAGGAACGATTCTGATTTAAGGAACGAATCAGATTTAAGGAACGAATCGGATTTAAGGAATGATTCTGATTTCCCGAACGATTCAGATTTAAGAAACGATTCAGATGTAAGAAACGATTCAGATTTAAGAAACGATTGTGATTTAAAGAACAATCCGTATGAAAAATATGATTCCTATGGAACTAATGATTCTTATGGGAAAGATGATTCTTTTGAAGGAAATGATCCATATGAAACAAACAGTCCGTACGAAGCCGATCGTCCGTACGGAAAAATCTGTCCATACGAAACAAACAATCCATTCGAAAGAAACACTTTGTACAAAAGAAACGATTGTTATGAAAGAAATGATTTGTATAAAAGAAACGATTTGTACAAAAGAAACAATTCATACGAACAAAACGATTCGTGCGATACAAACGATTCACAAGGACAACAAGATACTCCTGGAGGTAACGATTCAAGCGATTCAGTCCCACCATCACCCTACAGTGGTACTACTCAAGTTTCATTATTATCGGCACAAGGGACAGTTTTTCTTAAGTCGGTTGAAAGTGCTACGACAAAATATTCAAATGGCAATCACGGTTATGTCTCGATTTTGCAGCCGACTTGCGGTTGTCCGGAAGTAACAGTTTTTGTGCCATGTTACTGCCAAGCCAAAAGTTACCCGAGCCGAATTCCAAAACTTAAAAATGAAAGGAAACTCAAATGCCAAGAAAAAGTCAAAAATGTTGAAAAATTAAACAAGCAAGAAAGATTCAAAAATCCAGAAAAGCGTAAAAGTCAAGATAAACTCAAAAATCAAGAAAAGCTCAGAAGTCAAGAAAAGCTCAGAAATCAAGGAAAGCTCAATAACCAAGAAATACTTAAAAATCATGAGAAGCTCGGGCAAATAGTTCCAAACTCGAATCAAAAAATGTCAAACTTGAATCAGAGAATGGCAAACTCAAATCAAAGAATGTCAAACTCAAACCACAGACTGTCAAACTCAAATCAGAGAATGTCAAACTCAAACCACAGAATGTCAAACTTAAACCACAGAATGTCAAACTCAAATCAGAGAATATCAAACTCAAACCTCAGAATGTCAACCTCGAATCAGAGAATATCAAACTCGAATCAAAGAATTCTAAACTCAAACCAAAGAACCGTAAACTCAACTCAAAGAGTTCTAAACTCGAATCAAAGACTTCCAAACTCGATTCAAAGAATTCCAAAAGTGAATCAAAGAATTACAAACTCGAATCAAAGAGTTTCAAACAGGAATCAGAGAGTTAGTAGTTTGAATCAAAGAGTTTCAAACCCGAATCGAAGAACTACTTCAAATTCAAAATTGCCCAGACTTATCAGAACACATTCGAGTGTGAGTACAATTAGGCCTAAGCTACCGGCTCAAAAATTTTCAAATTACTATTAAACAAATTACTACCGAATGAATTACTGTTGAACGAAGTTTTGCTAAATTCAGTTTTCTTAAAGTTAAATTATTTACCGGAAGATTACAATTATTACGCGATAATTAACTATCGACACTCCCGTCTTTCAAAATCCGTCCAGTGATGTTCCGTAAATCTATTTAAAATAAATATTTCTTACTGCAGTTACGATTTTTTATTGCTTTTGGTTTATTATTCTTTTCAACGAAGAAATAATGTTTATTGTTTGTAATTTTGTTCGTGTCCAATCTAACAAACAAATAAATGTTATTGCTTGTAGGTTTACGTCTTTTTTCTAACAAATAATTTTTTTATTGCTTATTCAATCTAGTAAACAAGGAACTTTTATTGCTGGTAAGTTTATTCTTTTTCGGCCTAACAAATAATCAACATGAAAAAGGGAAATAACACAAAGGTAACAGATCAAAAACTCTTTATTATGTACAAGTAGCTATCGTAAGAATTCGTTATAAACAACTTTATAAGTACAGTGGGTTAATAACTTTTCGTCAGCGTTTTAAGAACTTGGTAAAAAGACCCTCTAAGTGTTTTTTTACTCGAAGAAGTATTGGTCATTCGGCCAGTTCCGTTTCGTCAATTTCTTCTCCGGAACTCTCTACACGACAACTGCAAAAAAGCTACAATATAGCAAAACTGTTTCACAAAGCTTTTGCAAGAAGCCAAACAGGCCTTCAAAATTAAGAGTTAGCTTGCTTTGCATTTTCGTTTAAATTGACTTTAAATCAAAATTGTTCTAGTCCATACGAACGAGAGCCATGTCATTAAAGATTCTATGTTATTTTCGTGAATTTTAATTAAAACGTTATAAATTATAAAAAGTAAATTATAAAGCTTACATTACAAAGTTTAAATTATAAAAACTTTAAACTATTAAGAGATGAAACTATTAAATTTTTTAATTATTAAAACTTTAAATGATTAAAACTTTAAATTATTAAAACTATAAATTATTAAAATTTTTAAATTATTAAAACTTTTAAATTATTAAAACTTTTAAATTATTAAAACTTTTAAATTATTAAAACTTTAAATTATTAAAACTTTAAATTACAAAAACTATAAATTACAAAAACTATAAATTATAAAAACTATAAATTACAAAAACTACAAATTATAAAATGAAATGTTTTACTTACGATTTATTCAACGTTAAAACTGTACAAATCTACGTTACCTACCTGTCGCTTTGCTATTATGTTCATACGACTCTCTTTGTGCCTTCTTATTAACTGTTTGAGCTATGATAATAAAATAAATGCCTGAAAATTAAATATACCTATAAACTAAATATGTATACATAAAAACTAAATATACCAAAAATTAAAGAAATACCTGAAAATGAAGCTTGTAAAATAGCAGTAATTAAACGAAGCAAGCAGATTTAGAGATCCCGTCTACGATATGTACATAAATTGTTAAAGCATAAATTAGTATATTCAAACATAAGAACATGCATGAGTTGTGTAAAAGTTAAAATCTGACAAATTCTACATTAAAGTGAGACAAGTTCTACGTTAAAGTTTAGAAAATTCTACAATAAAGTTTAGCAAATTCTACATTAAAGTTTAGCAAATTCTACATTAAAGTTTAAAATTTTCTATATTAAAATTTTATAAATCGTACATTAAAACTTTATGCATACCCACCTTAAAGATGAAGAAGGTTATTAGTATTCAAATAAACAATTTACATAGCAAGTCTGTTTAAACAACGGTATATATTTGTTCGGGTTAAATCATACCAAACTAAAATCTGGTTACAAAATTAGAGTAAAATCACATATTTGATAGCATTAATTACATGTATACAATAGTTATGACATGGTCCTCGACTAAACAAAACTACTCCTGTACCTACAAACATCGTAATATTATTTAGATTACATTACATTACAGGGTATCCTTTTTCCCCCCATTAATCCTTTGAGGCTACGTGTGAAACAAATGTAAATTTCGTTTTAAATCACCAACAATGTGACAAAAAAAATTGACTCAAAATGTCATGCAAAAAAACGACACACAAACTTTGGGCTTAAGCAGCGAGAAAATGCTATTTCTTTGGCTTTAGCTTTGGCTGAAAAACAAAGTTACGAAGCTACGTCACGTAAAATATTTCACTGACCTTGTTGTTACACTTATAACTATTACAGTGATCATAATAGTTACGACTTAAACCTTTGTCCTTGTCCTCAAAGGGTTAACGGAACCTGAGCTTTAGCGTATTAGCCATGTTTACACCACCAAAAACAATAGTAATAATAAGTGTGAATAATGCGGACAAGCACAATGGCAGTTAGAGTTTTGATTTGGGCTTTTCGTGTATCATGCACCTAGAACAAAACGAACGGTCGGAACATAATTTTATTTAAGTCTCCAGCATACATTGTAAATAGGAACAAAACCAGACAGTACTTAGTAAAATAACCAATATGGCCACATAAATATATTGTTAATAAAACGAATAAAAATTAAGTACGTACACATAATATTGGACACAGAAGTTGAGGCATGCAGTTTTCGTAATCTTCCCAATTTATATATATATTTTTCCTTCGATTAGTATAAGTACATAGACTAAATAAGTTTCACCCCTATGCTACATATTATATAATAAAAAGGAGTAAAATCAGGGGGGTGGAAGGACTAGAAGGATATGGCTTTCGGGATGTACCTGGAATACAATAATCTATTAGCAAATCACCTAAAATTATTATCCTAATAGCAGCTAATCTATGAGTGAAAATGTGATTAATCACGGAAGATTGTTAGTGTCTATGAACAACAGTAAGAGTAGATACTAAAAATTGACGAGGAAGAAGGTTAGAAAAAATACAAGAGTGTGTGGTGTATAGCTGCATTTCGTTCTTAAAAATAATATATTGTTATATTATTTAGTATATTTATTATTTAATATAGTGATTATTTAATATATTAATTATTTAATATATTTATTACTTAATATATTGTGTAAAATATATTTAGTATTCAATATATTATTTAATAGATTTATTATTTAATATATTTTTTGTTTTCATTCCCATTAAACACAGTAAGTAATATGACCAACATAACAATCCTGTTGAAAATTTTCACCTAATTACCCTAATTAAACTAATTTATACTTCAGTATGAACACTTAAAATAAGTACCGATCGATTGAACTGAATTTTAAGTCAAATTCTTAATTAGATGTTTGATTAAATTTTTATTAAATATTTTTTTTTATATTTTTATTAACTATATTTTCATTAAATATATCTTCATTAAATATATTTTCACTAAATATATCTTCATTAAATATATTTTCATTAAATATATCTTCATTAAATATATTTTCATTAAATATATCTTCATTAAATATATCTTCATTAAATATATTTTCATTTAATATATCTTCATTAAATATATTTTCATTAAATATATCTTCATTAAATATATCTTCATTAAATATATTTTCATTAAATATATCTTCATTAATATATCTTCATTAAATATATCTTCATTAAATATATCTTCATTAAATATATCTTCATTAAATACATCTTCATTAAATACATCTTCATTAAATGTATTTTCATTAATTAATTTATTCTTAATTAGATTTTTTTTGATGGATAAAATTTGTCTTTTATGAGCAATTTACTTTTTTCCATATAAAATTTACAATACGAATATTATAGATATTTTAGTGTTTGTGTTTGTTATAACGTACGTACATACAGAATTTTTACATAACTTTGTACTATGAAATTATATAAAATTTTATTTAACATTGAATAACTCTGTATATACTCTTTTTGACATGTTAACACTAGGATAAACTTACGACATGTTAACACTAGGATAAATTTTCGACATGTTAACACTAGGATAAAACTGACAAGACATCCTAACTCTAAAGGCACTATTTTGGTAAACGTGTTAATCCATTTAAATATACTCTAGAAACTTAACATTTGATTATAACAACACAAATAGTCGGTTATTAACGGTGGCTAATCGTCTTTTTTGCATAATTAATCAACGAACAAAAAAAGTCTTTGCTAAACAAATTAAATAACAGAAAGAAAAAAATGAATCGGAAAACCAAATTGGAAATCCCTCGAGCATTAGCAATACAGTTCAAAACGTACGAATTCACCTAAACATAAAATTACAGTGAAGCCAGAACGGCAATTGGACTAGCATGCAATATCGGTGGATTTTAAGACAGTTTTACGCATTCTCTTGCACATATGAGACTTACATGTGTTCAGGGTGGTTCCTGATGCAGTTTATCATCTCTTCGGCTTTCAACTCGCCGATGCAGATTCGGTGAATTGCCGTGAAAAGTGGGAATCTGGAAGAATTCAAAAATAACGATTAAACAATAATGTTAAAAAAAATAATGGTAAGAAAAAATACCGATAAGAAAGTGCAGATGGAGATTAGTATAGGAAAGAAAAATTACTAAAAGAGCTATAATATAAAGAAAATTCTTAATCACAATGGGCATGGTGAAAATAGATGAAAGAAGTATTGGGAATGACTATAAATGTACTGGTTACAACATGTAAGTAATTTTATGTACTAATTCGACTAACATTTAACCGAACTTATGTTTATGTTTATATTAACCCTTCAATTGTGTAGTTAGTTGTAAGGTAAAGTTCAAAAATGTTTGATGAGACAAAACCCGTCAACTAGTGTCCTAGATTAATGAGGTTTCTAATACATGAATTAATAAACTTTTCAAAAAAGTATTTTTATCATAATTTTTACGAAGATACAGTGGAATCCGTTTATTCGGGACAGCGGTTTATCGGGACATCCGCTTATTTGGGACAAATGTGAAATTACCGAATCATATCTATATTTATCTATATAAATAAACCCGGTTAACCAGGACAAAACTCCGGATAATTAGGACAAATTTTCAGAATCACTAAAAAAGTTACATGTTTATTTCCTTTGAAGTTGCTTTGTATTTACGTATTTAAAATGAAAGATAGTATATAATTATAAGAAAATAAAAAAGATAGAACTATATAGAAGATTGAGAGGTAAGCAAGAAAAAAAACATACAGGAAATGGAAGAGATTACATGTTATATTAAAGGATGAAGAAGAGAAACAAGACGTTGATGTAAGAGACTTAAAAAGAGGAACACTTAGATAGCAACCAAAAATTGAGACCATTTTCTTAGAGTGTATTTAGGCCTAAAGTGCTAGTTTATTGTTGTTACTGTTAACAGAAGAATAAGAAGAAGGAGTGCAGAGGTAGTATATATATATTTAATAACTTACTTTTCTTCCATTCCTCTAGTTTTGAGCATAAAGTTGACTTCTTCAGCAGTATATGGGCCTTGAAGTTTCTGCCCATTTAGCATCTCGTCTTCCAGCATTTTGATGCTTTTTCCTGTCCTAACGAAGGCTTCGCTGACTTTTCTGTTCCTGCCTCCGTAGCAAGTGGTGATCAAGTCGGCAACTCCGCAACTTTCGAAGAATGTCGAGAGCTTGCTACCAGGATAGAAGACGTCAACGAACTTGATCATTTCCATGAGGCCGAGACGGATGACTGCTGCTTTCGTGTTGTCGCCTAAGCCGAGACCATCGACGAATCCTGCTCCACAAGCGACGATGTTCTGGAAATAAGGTAGGCTTTAATTAAGGTGTATTTACTTTAATTTCAAGAAGTATTATGGACATAGATACCTACTTCATAATGAGGAAATTGTTAATATTTTGGGAGAATTTTGTCCAGGCGTTTTATTGTTAAAATAAAACAACTTACATCTTTTTTTTAACAATAAAACGCCTGGACAAAATTTCCAAATAATAGAGAAGATGCATGAAAAAAATTTTAATGTGAAAACTGGAATATATATTCTACAAGTCCTAAAAGTAATATTCCTAGAAAGAAAACAAAATCCAATGGGCAGATATTTTATAATTTGACTTAATAGTTGCACGAATTTCAAAGGCCAACCACTAATACATATCTTCATCTATAGATGGCGTCGTCGTAACATAACTTAACAAGTATGAAACGTCAAAATTTGTATAAAATGTGTAAACTGCTGATACAGGTTTCTGTGTTACCCACCTACTTTAGTATATTGGGTGTACACGCCCCCTGACATGACGTCATACTTTAGAAAATTTTTAAAATAGTAGTCAAGAGACACTTTTAATATTTTTTTATGGCATCAATAGGGCTCAGATTGCAAAAAGAGGAAACAGGTATCTAATATTATTTTATGTAGTTCACGATTCCGCTTTTAGCCAAGTACCATGTAAGTTCTCCATTGCGAAATCAAGGAAAATTATCTCGTCAAATCAGGAAATACTTATTTCGTGAAATTAAGGAAAATAATTTCTTGAAATCAGGACCGGCAGTTGTTTCATAAAATCTGTGGAAACTGCTGCGTGAAATAATATTTTAATTATTATACAGTAGAGCGTCGGTTATCCGAACTAATTAGGACCAAGGGTAGTTCGGATAATCGATTTGTTCGGATAATCGATTTGTTCGGATAATCGATTTGTTCGGATAATCGATTTGTTCGGATAATCGATTTTACAGAAAAATAAGAAAAACAAGTAGGTATATAATGTGTTTATATACGTTATATTTTAACATAACATAGCTCCTTAGAAATGTAATCACACAATTTCATTTGAACAAGTTATCCTTTTTTCTTCAAAGCCAATTTAAATATCAACATAGGAATGATGCGTCGCTTATATCAACATAATACTTTATGCCCGTCGGCGTCATCGTAGGGTTAACAAAAACTGTGTTTTTATGCCTCACTCGTTTACACACAGTCTCCGGACGAAAAATAAACAATTTAAACTAAAAATTTTGCATTGACGATCAGATAATAGATGGTTAACTTAAATCACAATAGTTGAAAATTATGTTCGGATAACCGACGTTCCGTATAACCGACGTTCGGATAATCGACGTTCTACTGTAATTAAAAATAATAAACTTTGTAACTACCTTAAGAGCTCCACAAATCTCGACAGCATCTTCGTCATCGACGACGACAACTCGGAAGTAATCAGTTTGAATGATGTCCCTGAGGAGAGGGGCAACTCTCGAGTCTCGGCAGCCGATTGTAGTTTCGCAGAATTTTTCTTCGGCAACTTCGCCAGCTAAGTTAGCTCCCATTAAAACGGCACATCGGATTTTCAGAAGTCGGGTGATAATGTGCGAGATGAGGTCGATGCCACCGCCAGCGGCTTGATCGAAACCCTAGAATAATCGCAATGCACAATAATAATAATAACCATAATTTTTTTATTTATTTTTTCTTAATTTCTTTTAAATATAATTATTAATTAATTATTTTATTAACTAATTATTTTCTTAACTAATTATTTTCTCAACTAATTATTTTCTGAACTAATTCTTTTCTTAATTGAACGTCTGAGTGCAACAACAGTAATATTTCAAAAAAGTGGTTTTCGGCAAATTAAAAAAAAATGCATATCTAAGAAACTTGAAGTTTTACAAAAAAAAGTACTATTGTAAATGTGTAAATCTTTAGGCCCTAAATATCATCTCATAGTGGGAAATTACAGGTACTATTAGTTTTGGATATAACTTCTATTATGTGCGACGGAATATTATCTTTCTTTCACTCAATAAAAGTTTTTCTCAAAAATGGATATATTAAATAACTGATTTATTATTTACTTGTTGTAACATAACTCTTTTAATAAGTAAAAATAAAAAAAAATTCAACTCTAAGCGGCTTTTAATCGTCGTCGCTGACAGCCCAGCTTGTAGGCAGCCTAAGCACGTCTTCGTAGAAGAACTGATGTTTATTTGGGATATATTATATAACTTTTTTAATGTCCTCGATCTTCTTCGGATTCACCGGGGGTTTCCCTGTATACAGTCTCTCTACAGGAAGTGATAGAACTTCCCGGTTCCGTTTTGCAAGTTTGAATGTAGAGCTTATGAGGCCATCGATGTACTCATAAGCTTTTACACTCCCGTCAGTACTGTAAACTAAATGCCTGTACTTGCTTATACTAAATTTGACATGTCTTTGCTGTACATCTGTAGCAGATTTTTTAAAATATTGGG
>JAWQRP010005637.1:0-10501 GCA_033557875.1 Quadriops clusia
CCAATAATTTTTAATTTTCGTGGGGGACATGTTCCTTTTGAAAATGCGAAAATATTTTTACCCATCTTCTGTCCACACTAAGTTTTTCATCGATCCATTTTTGCAGTATTTCTTCATTTAAATAAATATTGACTCTTTGAATTTCTTTATACAGAAAATTATCATTAATGACGATATATTTTAATTCATTATTTATGAATATATATATGAAGAAATTTCTTCCAAATCAATTTTAGCTTTTAAGAGAGTCCAATTCAAACAATTTAATTCAGTTATATAAATCGACCATTCCTCAATATATTCGAAAAAAAATTTCCAACTTTTTTTAAAAATTTATCCGTAATCCCGGGATTAGAATTTTCCAAAAACGAAAAGTGAACAGCTGAATTTGTGTAGTCTTCAAGCAGTTACAGCGATACGTATCTACTATTGGGCGTTCGGTGCTAAAACACTTGCAGTTAAAAACACTCTAACGTAACCGGGGACATATGTATGCGTAGAGTACTAACTACTCAAGGACTGTAGTGGGAATGTCAGTATTGTTCTGACGTGGTACAAAAAACCTCTAAAGGAGTACAAAAGAATACAAAGCAGTACAGGTTTTAAAAGAAGTAGCAATCATGAAAAAGGAGTACAAAACTAAAACTCCCTAAAGGAATACGGTTGGTCACCTTATTTGTAAGCATCTTCAAGTTATGATAAGCGAAACGTCATAAGAATAAATAAATATGCCAAAAGAAACTAAATGAAAATTTAAATTTAATTTAAGATCAAAAAAAAACCCAAGAAATTATAAAATACATTTTTAAAAATTATTGATCAAGAAATAAAATAGAATAAAATAAATTATAATAATAAGAGACTAAGACCACTTTCAAGTGTAGATTCAAACTTTTAACTGCCACGCTTCATAGCATATTTTATGTTCTTTTTCTCAGGAAGTTATTAGCCAATAACAAATTAAGAAAAAACAAGTTTACAACAATTAGGCAATATTACAATTTGTCTTCGGATTTTTAAATAACGATACCTTTATTGAATTGTAAAATGCTTCCAATATTCCCACATTTTTGGAGCTAACTTGCAAGTTAACTACGCCTTCCATAGTAAGTGTAATACCATCATGTTTAAAATCAGAATTAGATGATACGATTATAATACCAGTAACGCTTTCCTAAAATTGAAAGTTTAGGAAGACAATTTAAATAATTAATTACTGCATACCCCTTCATGGTAAATTTTATCTGCTTTCTTTAATCTTATGTCTAAATTAATTGCCATTACTTATAAATTTGATTGAAACTTTATTATTATTTCGTGGTTAATGAACTTTTTAAGACATAACCTAAAAATTTGACATATGACGTATGATCGACAACAAACTTTTGCTGTTCGTTGCTTTTGCTCATGCTTCTATCGCTACAGCAAGAACTGACAGCAACTTCATTGAAATTGGAAACTCTCTACGATTTAAATTTGAGAATGGCGGTTATTGCTGTTGTGCTACGATGCCTATGTTATCGTTATCAATTAATTAAATTAATATCATAAATTTAGTTGAAAGAAAATAGTTTATATTCTTCAAGATTCTAATTAATACTGTGATTTATACGAAAAGGTAATCATGTCAGTTTTTCTCTCTAAAATGATGTCCTATGTATTTTTAATGGTTAGATTAAATTCAAAACCATAATTGCAAATACGTAACTCAACATCAAGGGTGATCCTATTACGGACTTCTATAACTTTAATTTCAGGAAGCAGGTATGGGGGCAAGTGGGAATTCATTTATTAATGTTGCTATACGGATTCGACCTCCGGATAATGATAACGTATCTTACTTAAATAATTTAAAAATAGTCAGTAATAAACCACAACCACCTGTGAGTATATATCTATTTAATTTAAAATTAATATTAATATATATTTTTTCTTATTACAAATAATCTTTAGCGTTACCATTTTTAGATTCTAGATAGAGTTTGTTTATTATAAAAGTATGTCTTAAATTCTTTAATTAGTAAATTTTAGTTTTCATAATGAAAAATTTACTAAGTGTTACAAAACTTACTTAGACTGCATAATTATTATTTTTTAAATACATATAAATTTTTAAATTTATTTTATGAAAAAATAATAAAACATCTATTTTTCAGATAATTTATATTCCAGAAAAACAACTCACATACAATTTTGACAATATATTCATGGAGGATTCCAAACAAAATGAAATATATGATGAATTAATAAAACCTCTAGTTCATCAAGTACTGGAAGGTTACAATTGTACAATATTTGCATATGGACAAACAGGAACGGGAAAAACCTACACTATGGGCACCAACCATGTGGTAAAGTTTTCATACAACTTTGTAATTTAAGCATTTGAGGTATCCATATAATAATTCATTGAATGCTATGAGGAATATAAGCTGTTTGGCTCAAAAGACGAATTTATTTAGGATATAATTAGCCTCTTACGAACTTGCTTCTGAATTTTAAGGCATGCATATAAGTCGGATTTTTTTAAAGTTACTTACGCTAATAAATGTAAGGAAACTGGTATATTCAAAAAGTGATGTTAATTATTGACATTACGCTTATAAAATTCAATTCTGTTCAGAGGAAAATAACAATTCTTTCGCTCTGTGTCTCATTGTTCTCTAGCTAAAAAATTCCTCATTATCACATGATTTCTTAACTTTCTAGAAGCAAAAAACTTTGTAATTTAACTGCTTACCCCAAATTGTAGTTTTATCTCTTTAGTAGTGTAAGAATTTTTTTTTTTAGTAGTAAGGTAGTTGCGCTAAACTGTCTTAACTAGTTAAATTTGCCTCCTGAAAGTAATTAGAGAACATACTATTTCTTTCTTAATTTTGGGTTAAACTAGGACCCCAGGGTCGAAGTAACCCGGTTTTTCGATACCTACTTTACTTTGCTGCCTCATACTTTATGAAGTCCATCCATATCCAGCTTTGCATTATAATAATTGATTTTTTATTATTTAGGTGAACAAAGGAAATGAAGCAGGAATTATATCAAGGGCACTTGATGATTTTTTTCTAAGACAGAATGAAAACATGGAAATTGAGCTAGATGTATCTTTTTATGAGATTTATAACAAAAAAGTTTATGATTTATTAAGGAATAAAGAAATTGCTTTACCAGTAAAAGGTAACTGAAATTTTAAATATTAATTCTTTGATCATCACATTTAATGTTTTAGGTTTTAAGCCTCAGGGTCTAACCAAAGAAAGAGTAAATAATTCTGCAGAAGCACATAACCTTCTGTTAGCTGGAGGACGTAATCGTCACACAGGAAAAACAAAGCAAAATAACCAAAGTTCTAGATCCCATGCAATATTCACTATTTTATGTAGAGTTCGAAATATGTAAGAAACACTTTTTCCCCTCTATGTCTTGCCAAAAAAAAAAAAGCTATATCAATTTTTAAATTTTGAGGAATGAGGAAGTTACTGGAAAATTCAATTTAGTTGACCTTGCTGGATCTGAAAGTGTTAGGAAAACTGGAAATCAAGGATCACAATTTCAGGAAGGTGTAAATATAAACCAAGGACTTCATTGTATTGGCAAAGTTATAAGTGCACTCTCTACTCATGCGTCCCATGTTCCATACAGAGATTCCATGATCACAACTATTTTGCAAGGTATTAAAAAAATTCTAGATTTATACTATGAATAAAAAAGAAAATTTAAGTGATTAAATAATATATGAAACTATCGTTTTAGATTCTTTAAATCACAATAATTTTGTAACACTTATTGCCTGTATTAGTTCAAACACTGAAGACTTAAACGAAACAATTCAAACTCTCGACTTTTCCCAAAAAGCTAAGAAAGTGAAAAATAAACCAGAGATCAATAATTTAGTAGAGAAATATAAGGTAATTGTTAAATCTAAATGAACAGAACAAAACATGAAGTTTTTGTGTTTTAGAAAGAAAATCCTGTTATTACCAAAATACATTCTCATTCTATCGACACACCTAAATCTAATATTGGGTCAGCTACCAAATCTAGAACACCTTGGAAGAGACCATATCCATTCCACACTTCAACTACTGCTAAAAAGTTAAAGCCAATTAACTATAGTTTAATGAGCAATCCAAGTTCCTTAACAAATGTTACAAATGATTCCATTTTCTGTTCAACCTTTTCATCTTCATCATTTCAAGAAAATTTAAGTCCGATTGTAAGAAGATGTGTAGCTGCAGTAGAAAAGACAATGTTTGAAAAATTCGAACAAACACTATTGCAAATTAAAGAAAATATATCATACCAAACTCCAAGGATAAAGAGTCCTACGTAATAAAAATATTATACATATGTTTATCTAATAATATCTACCACACTCCCATATTAAATATATTTTCATATTTGTTTATCCAGTAAATGTAACAACTAATATGAGATTGGGGTGTATTTTTAAATGAAGTAAAGTGATTATTAATTTTAATTCATTTATCCACATTTAGAATACCACTAAAAGTTCTTCAAAATGAAATTACTAAAATAGTTCAGAGTCAAATGGTAGAAGAAATGAGTTCAAGGAAGATAAACTTACAGAGCAGCCTGCAAGAAAATGATTTCCCTTTGAAAAACAAAAATAAATCTGCACGGCAACTGGTATATAAAACAATATACAACTAATTTTATTGCAGGTGTTAATATTAAAATTTTAGGATTTTCAAAGACAATCGATAAACTTTGATGAAGAACCCTTAGCAGAAGACCACATATATTTTGTTCCGTCAAATAATATTTCACCTATTGCTAATGTTCCAAAGACTCCAATTACTTTAAGACATAGCCCCAGGTTATCAGTACAAATGGCAACACCAGTAGAAAGAAGCGCTAATCAATCAACACCCAAAGAAGAAACAAACATTTTACTAAAATCTATAGACTCAGAGTCAAATAAAATGGATGATGATACACTATTTAAATCAGTAGTGCGCAAGAGTTTGGATTTGTTATATAAAATGTTTCAAACACCGAAATCTTACAAGGGTACATCTTTAGGTAAAATATTGCAAGACAGCCAAGTGGAAAATTTTACTTTAATCGAAAATAGTGAAGGAAAATCTGATTCAGACACGTTGTTTAAATCTCCTCCATCCCATCGAAGAAGTTTAAGAGGTTCGATTCTTAGAAAAAATATAAAACAAATGTCATCAAAGATAAATACAAAACATACTCTTCAACAACCTGTTAGAAGAAGTTCACGTTTATCTCTAAAGCAGACTAGCATTTTATCAAAGACACCTACTGATCTCATTAGGTCTCTTATGCCAAGACAAGGTACGAGAAAATCAACTTTTGACAAAAGGAACTCTTTTCAAGCAATGGATAAAGTGAAACCTGTAAGAAGAAGTACCCGAATTTCAATATTGCAATCCCGAACTACTTCCCACCAAAATGATTCATTAGAAGAATTTGAACCTATAACAAAACTTAATCCTGTATGTAATGTAAAATCTAAGATTGCAAAAAATTCAAAGGTGAAGCAAATGGAAAAAATTAAAACGTAAGTTTCATTTTTATTTAAAATTACCATTTGATACCGATACATTTTCTTTTATTTCAGAAAAAAAGAACTCACCAAACGACAATCATTAAATAACAGCCACTTTACTAAAGAGAAAATGGAAAGATATGTATTGGACATATTGAATAATGGAAATGAAAAAGATCTTCAAAAGTTAGTAACAATTGGCCCAAAAACTGCATGTCAAATTTATTTATACAGGTAAATTTTAGTGTCCCTCTATCTGAAAATATACATTTCAATTTTATTCTTGTCCGAAATTATAATATACATTTACAATTTTAATTAGTACACTAATTTGTGAAAGTCCATGGAAAAGGTACCTAACAAATAACGATTTTCGGTGCTTTATCGATTGTGAAGTAGTTCCTATTCCTCTATACAATCAGAGTGACATTAAATACATGAGCAAAAAAGCTTTTTGCAAATGTATATTATATTTTCAGACGGAGGAAGTACTTATTTACGTATCTAATCGAAATAAGACATACAAAAACATAAAAAATTTTTCTTAGGAAGCTACATGGCAAATTTACGAAGATAGCTGATTTGAAAAGCTTACCATGGAACAAATCTGCATTTTCTCGCTTTCTTCATGCTAACTTATTGGAAGTGTAAATTACTTATATGTAATTCTTTTTAAAAATATGTGTATATATCAGCACAAACTTATTTTATGTAATGACAAGTTATAACATTTTATAACTTATGTGTTGTACTATTATTTTGATACCAGTCAGGAAATAAATGAAGCACTATATAAAACAAATTAAATATTTAATAGAAACCTTAAAAATTTTATAAAGGTGAGTAAATATCACTCTTATTGCAACACCCTGTTTAGACGAAAACAAGTAAAAGTACAAGAAATGAATATTAGTATCAATATGATAAAGTGTATATAGAAAATAGATCACAGCTAAATTGACTTATCCTTTGTACGATGGATATATAACTTTAAATTATATCAAGTTTTTAAATTAAATCACAGCTGGTTCAGTTTAGTAGTTATTATAAAAAACAAAATGAACACAAACATTATTATTGTTTGTGAAAAATTCAAGTGTAATATTAACTTTGCTCGTAGAGTCGATCGCTGACTTTTTTAACCCTCGAATATCATAGCGGAACGTCATTTTAATCCAGGTTGATTGGTTACAGGCATTAATATTTGTGGGTTAAAAAAGTCAGAGGACTGTCGGTGATCGACTCTACGAGCAAAGCTATTAAAGCCATGTTTTGTTCTTTAAAGTTTTTGTGTTTATCATACTGATATTAATATTTGAAAATACTGGTGTATAAGAGTTCATAACTTAAAAGAAATTGCAAAAACCTAATAAACCAATTTTAAATAGATTACTTTGTTTTCTTTTCTTTTTCTTCAGTTAATTTTTGTTTTTCTTCTTGGGTTAGAGTGGGTGCCATATCTTCTGTACCTATATCGTCCACTCTATTTTTATCAACAGGATACAACCTGCAAATTTGTTTATAGCATAAAAATTGCATTATGTAATATTTTAAAAAGAACTTACCATCTTTGATATAAATATATTATAAAAACTATATCATCTCTAAAACAGGCCAGACGGTGAGCTGTGGGCATAGTAATAATAAATGCAAATACATCATCAATAAATGTATTAAATGCTCTGTATGTAAATGCCCTCCATGGAAGAGCTGCCACAGACTTCAATCGATAGTTTACAAAGAGTTGAGGTAACATGAATAAGAAGCCAAACACATACACTCCATTTACTAAACTGTTGATTGTCCACGAATACCAACTGCAAAAAAAATGTTAGATATACAATTATTAAAAATATTTATAATATGTTACCTCTTATGTGGTTGATAAATAAGAGAATACACCGCACCAGCAATACATAGGGGGTACAAAACAAAGCTTAGATAACGCATTGATTCTTCATCATACTCTCTAGTTTTGGCTTCTGCGGCACTTTCTTTTCTCTTTCCAAATTGAATACCATGTCCCCAAGTAACTGTAGCATTTAGGACCTTTTTGACTTTCCAAAACTAAGTACAAACATAATTGAAAGTTATTTTTAAGCTAGGAATACTCAACAATTTGAATATGCATGTACCTCAATAAGTGTGCCAATGCCACTAGGAATTAGGACAAGAAGTGAAGTGCCTTCATCAAGTAAATATAAAAATATTACAGTTTGTGAAAATGCTCTCCACAAAACAGTCCTTGTAGATAAACCAGCCATTGATCGATGAGATTTCCAAAAGCTGATGTCATTTTTGAAAGACAAGAAATCTAGTAATAACTGCAATAAAAACATTAGAGAATTTAATGAAATACAGGGCAATAAATTGAAAATATCATGCAGTTTGATTATTTTACTTACGTGTACACTCCCGATGAATATGGTGGCACAAAGAAGATACAGATTTGTATCAGCGAAAACTCCTTTTACTTCATCAACGTCTTTTTCTGTGAATCCAAATTGTAGAAAATGAGTAAAAGTTGTTTCCATCTGTATAAGAAATTTCAATTTCCCTACAGAATAGGGATTGTATCCAAAGGTGAAATTCGCTGCTTTGGTAGTTGGTTTGATTTCATGCAAATCCCTCAGTCTTGTTTGTAAAAAGTCTTGTATAAGTATTGGCAAAATCTGTCGCTTACTATTTATTCGCAGTACTCTTATAATTTCTACAGGTACATTCTTGTCTGACACGTTTAATTCTTCATTGCACATTATAATAAAATATTTTGTTTTCAAATGGGTCATGGGTTTAACTGACTGGCTTTTAGACTCTTCTTGTAGCAAGTTAAAAGTGTAGCTTTTAGGTACAGCATACTGCGTTAATAGACCTTTTAGTACCGTTGCATCATCTATTCTTTTAGCTTCTGCTAATGTGATTGAGCGTTTATTTCGTCGTGCTGGTATAACAACCGAGTGTAGGTATAAACTACCATTGTTACGAACAGCCTTTGGTATGTCAATAGTAACTTCCCTACAATTATCAGAATACATGATAGATATTTCATTGGGTCTGATAGAATAAGACAAAACAGAAAGGAAACATTGATATACACATGGTATGGTAAAGTGCAAGGTAACACACATATTTTCAAAGTTTAATAGGTTAAGTGAAAATTCTTACATTAAAACATTTACCTTTCAAAGGGCTTGTCATATTCAAAATTTTCTATTTTCAATATTAAATTATCCTGACTGTGGCGTGAGTTATCACTTAAATACACCAATAATTCCAAGGGAGGTTTAGAATTTAAGTATGACTTGTAACAGATTTCTCCTTTTTCGCATACCGGCGCGCGGAAAATTAGAATTAAATTGTAAATGGAATGTAAAATGAAAGCTATGAACAGACCAGAAGCGATAAATGATATTGATGGCTTCATTTTTTAACAAGACACGTCAACTTTTCTCAAATTCGACGCGCCATTTTAACTAAAACGAAGTTATCTACTTGCCCGAAATTTGACATTACACTGACAGTAAGACACTCGATTGTTTATGCATAATCTACACACCTGTGGAATGCTGGTTGTTTATAGACAACAATATTTTTTTGAAATTCGTTCTTATTTTATAATCATAAAAAAATGTTTGGTATAAATTTTATTTTGTATAAAAAGTCGATATTCTTTTGAAGAATAATATTTATGTTTATTATAAATATGTATTTCTACGGAAATAATTTTAAAATGTAAACAAAATATTTCAGGTGAATTTAAATTTATTCTAATATTTCATATATAATTTTATTGCAGCTAAAATAAATCTGTTGCACTAAACAATAAACTACGGCCTGTAATCATTAATTATCAATGCTGAAATATAATGAAATGTTAAACAAAACAGAATCTAAAACTTCATATATCGCTCCATTAAGTTTCCTCAAACGGCAATACTCTATAATAAATATATCTACTATAATTACATCATTATTTTAATAAGTACGGCTCGGAATGTCAAATAAATCACAACCACTTGTAATAAATATTTAAAATATTTCTACGATAACTTGCTGTTCATCCTTTGTTTTGCAGAAGCTCTCGCCGACCTTCGAATTAACTTTAAAAGTTTAAATATCGCCCCCTGTTCTACTTGCATGTTGAGTAGTTCAATGATAAGCCTAGAAAAAATTAAAAAATTACTTACACAGTATATATAAAACTCAAGAATATATTTTAAGTAACTCAGTGGCACAACAAATCTTTTTACATAAATCTTTGTAGATGGTAGCGAGTAATGTTTAGTGTAAATTACAGTTACCTTTATGTTTATATTTTATTAATACTTTTACTACTTGCCTATAAAATTCAATCATGATTTAAATTTATGAAACATCATAACGTATATGAACGTACCTAAAAACAACGGGATTTCCATGAATTCCAGCTAATTCTGATAACTGGATCAACTCTTCTTGATGTGGCTGCAGACGTAAAGACACCTTTGAAGAACTTTCATTTCTATCCATTTTTAATTTTGTACCAGAAAAATATTTAAATTTGATTGACGTAAACTGACAGATGTAAATATGTGTTCAGACAGTTGGTGTCGTGCGTAGTTGGTATTGTAACCCGCTCAACGACGTTGAATCCGCTTTATTGATTTGCTTTTAATATTCTAACATCTAGTATCGTGTTACAACTTTGAACTGATAAATGAGTCGCCTAGTTTATAAGACGACCATATCCATTTGACATCATTTCGAGAAAAAAGCGATTTTTTGTTGTGGCTAAATGGTTGAACATACGTTGCTGATTTTTTTTTTTAGTTTCTTTATGATGAATTATAGCTAAACCCAAAATTATTTTAATGAGAATGCTGTGGTTATATAAGAAAATGTAGTTTGAAAATGACTTAGAGCCGCTTTTGTAACTACCAAAGTGATATGGCCATGTTTGTAACTACTAACATGTAATATGGTCGT
>JAWQRP010005638.1:0-10500 GCA_033557875.1 Quadriops clusia
GCGAGTAACGCGTTAAAGTACTTTCAATCCTTGGAGGTAACTTTCCCTTATGCTAAACCCGCCGAATCTATAACATTGAGTTGTGGGGGAATGCAACTCCGTATAATTTTGTACTTGGTGCATAACATTAACCCTTAACATATTATTTGAAACAGAATGAGTGGTTATGAAGACGATGTCCACATTTGCCTTGGTGGACCTGGGGCTCGGTTTCCTAGAACAAACACAAAATCTATTGTCAAGAAGTACTGCTGCTGGCGTGGATCTTGACTCCACGATGATTTTTGTCCGGTCACTTTTCTATAATCCAACTTTCGTCCACATTAAAAGAGGTTGCGCTGGGCGCTCATCTATTACTGGTAGCGCGAAGCTTGTGTGGAGGCAGGAATCTTTTAATCTAAACTCTTGAAGCATCTAGGGACTTGTGGTGAGATAATTTCAAGTTGGTACTATGACACTTGGTAGCCATCCATTTGAGCAAGTATCTCAGTCGACCTTTCTGTTGGTTTAGAAAACGTCTGTAGAATCCACATAAACGCTCTCAGATGTTTCACCTTTCTTGGAGTAGGGAGATAGTGTGTTTGGTATAGGTGTGTGCATCCAGGTTTGTTAGTGAAAAGATGTTTAAACTTTAGAAGATTTGTCAAAGATATTTTCTGTGATTCCGTTGCTTCTGCTTCTTCAATTTTTGTCGATATTCTCAGTTCTATGGCGTCATCCAATTCTACTGTTGAAATATCTTGATTTGCCTCAGCAAGGTTTACCTCGGAGTCTTTAGCAATACATGGTATTGTCTCTCTTCCTTCTCCTAACCTTAAGATCATCTGTGAAGTTGAGTAGTCAAGGGTTGTCTCATGTTGACTAAGCCAATCCGAGCCTAGGATCAATGGTCTGACCAGTTTATTTACTATGAGGCATGGGACAAAATACGTTCCTTCTCCTATTGTGATATGCACGAATACCTGCAGAGTAATCTTTGCGCTTCTCTGTCCCACTACTCCTCTTATGTGTGTGGCTGGCACTGGTAGGGTGTCGAACTTGTTTCCTCTCTGCAACATAAGATCGTATTCTTCTTGCACTAGGCAGGATACTTCTGCTCAGGTGTCCAAAAGTGCAATTAGTTTACGATGTGGAAGTGTGACCTCTATTTCTGGGATGTTCCTTGTTGCTTGGGGTTCGCGACTTGCGGACAAATTAAAACTACTGTTAACTTCTGGGGAAATAAATTTGATGGGTGTTGGTCGAAATGCTCTAGAAACTCTTGCGGACGTATTTGATTTTGGAGCTTGGATTGGGTGTATTATACCCTGCAATTCCCGTCCTAATCCACGTCCTGGAATCCAACCTCATTTTCGAAGGATTCTCCAAAGCCACATGTTGAGGAGAAAGAGTGTAGATGTTTATGTCAGGACCCTTACCCTGGAGATGTTCTGGAGTTAGGTCCTGGGAACCCCAGATATATCGTTTCCCGAATTTGGCTTCATCTTCTTGCTTGCTGCTTTGCCTTGTTCGCTTTTTCATTTCTCTCCTGGAAGACTCGTCGGCCTAACCTCATTCCTTTGTACCCCATCTTGTCTCTTTAGAAACTCAGAAATTTCTGCTATTGTTTTGGTAGGTACAATCTGCCACAATGATTGGACATACCCCGAAAAATGTCTAATTAACATGGATACAAGTTCGAATTCATTAATTGGTATTGTAAGAAGCTTCGCCTGTGCAGCATAATAAGCGAAATGTTGCATGGAGAAGCCCGATTCGACTTTCCATTTTTCCCCAGTAATTCTCAATTTGAATTCACTTTGTTCCTTCTCCGACCAGAACTTTGCGAGAAACACCTTCTTCATCTGGTCGTAATCTTTCCATTCATCTTTAAAAAGATCAACCCAATGCGCCGCAGGTCCTTTGATACCTTCTATTACCGTATAGAGCAGATGGTCCCCGGTGATGTCCATCCTCTGGGCGCATCTTTCTATCATCTTCAGGTAATCTAGGGGATATTTTTCCCTACTCTGAAGTCTGGCATGAGGGGTGGATTCCCTAGATAGAGAACTTTTCTTGATGCGGTTGGTCGTAAAGGTTATGGGTTGTTTTCCACTAATGGAGAAGTTGGAGTGGGTGTAGACATATTTCTTATGAGGGCTTCCAATTGGCAATTGGCTCTTCAGTTGCCTTTCGAGTCTCCTCCATGAGACTCCTCACTTCCTCTATGGATGAACCCTACGATGTGGACTGGGGGACTCGAATGCCCTTCACTATTTGAAGTCATCTGTGTTCATTTTCTCTGCATTCTGATTTGGTATTAGACTACTGCATATTGTCTGCTGCCTGTTGTCTATTGTCTAGAAACCACAAAAATATTAGATTACCTTATTTAAACAATGAGTTGTCTCGCTTCTTCCCCACCGTCTGAGTCTTTATGCATTTGCACTTCCCACCTTTCATCTACTGATCCTGGTCACGGCACCAAATGTAACGGATCAAAACGGAGATTAAAAAAATATTCTATTTCATATCTCGGTATTGACGTCATATAAAATTAATATAGTACTGAGGCGCTCATGCCTGTAGTATAACTTACGAAGATGGCTCATGATGTAATCGTCTTAGTGGTAGGTAACCAACGTTGATGTCCGTATGCAAGTTCTTTAAGTAGAGTGGAAAATGCTATCGTTTATTTATTTACCTTTTATTTATGCAGACTCAGAACAAGTAGGTAAGGGAGCAACTCAATAAAACAAATTATTTCTCAAAACTAAAGACATCGCATCTATTGTTCTTCAACTTGTGTAGAACAACATTTACAAATGAATATTATTAACACAAGGTATTGTACGAAACATTATGTTTAAATAATGATACAAACGCGAGTCCGAAAAAGAATGGTAAAGGGTATTCAGCGTTTAACAGGTAGTTTCATGGACACTGACATCTATAGCTCGGGACCGTAGCGAGTAACGCGTTAAAGTACTTTCAATCCTTGGAGGTAACTTTCCCTTATGCTAAACCCGCCGAATCTATAACATTGAGTTGTGGGGGAATGCAACTCCGTATAATTTTGTACTTGGTGCATAACAATAACCCTTAACATATTATTTGAACAGAATGAGTGGTTATGAAGACGATGTCCACATTTGCCTTGGTGGACCTGGGGCTCGGTTTCCTAGAACAAACACAAAATCTATTGTCTAGAAGTACTGCTGCTGGTGTGGATCTGACTCCACGATGATTTTTGTCCGGTCACTTTTCTATAATCCAGCTTTCGTCCACATTAAAGGAGGTTGCGCTGGGCGCTCATCTATTACTGCTAGCGCGAAGCTTGTGCGGAGGCAGGAATCTTTTAATCTCCACGTATTGAGTAGGTTATTAATTATTAATTAGTGCGATCGGAATCTTGAACGTGTACTTGGTTGCCTAAGGCGTAGTAAGAGATATCGCGGTTTGTTTCAATACTGATATGTATAAACACTTCAGTTTTTGGTGGCCGATGATCATGTTCGAGACAAAGCATTTTGAAAGGTATAAATGTTTTTAATAAAGCGGAAAAGTGCATTTTAATGTCTTACTTTCTTTTGAACCTAACAACTTTAACCATAGTTGCAGTTTTGTATCTATTGTGGTTGCTTTAAATAGATTTCCAATTAAAAAAGTTTCTCCATCGAAAAATCGTACCTATACGCCTCTCGCCATCAGCAACAATGCGCCAATTGATTCGACTATAGAAATTTCCTCTTTTCCTATTTGGCAGGGTGAAAGCACGTATATAGAGGATATAATCGAAGCCTTTGTTTCAGATGGTGACTTGTACACGGGCACGGTGGCCGACTTCAGCGGAATGGACCCCATTATCTATAGAGAGCCGCTGCAGACTGAACAATATGACTCGATGAGTCTGAATGGTGAGCGATGCCTTTGAAAAATAGCCGCTTTCGGCCGGGTTAATTCGACCTGCAATTGACTCCCGTGTTTCTTTTCAGCTCCCGACTTCGTCAGCTCCATGACCCAGGGAGACTTCGTCTACTTCTTCTTCAGGGAGACCGCGGTCGAATACATCAATTGTGGAAAGGTCAGTTTATCCAACATTAATAACACCAAATCACTTCCTAAATTTCTAAAAATATGTTTTTCATTTTTTTTTCAGAAGAAAACCATACCTAAAACATTAAAGAATAAATTTCATTTCCAGAAAACAAGTTACTTAATTGCATAACGAGAGTATTCAAAGAAATTCTATTGACTGTAATGTGATTAAAGCAAATGCATCAATAAAATTCGAAACCATCCCGCCAGAATCCTATTAATGCAAATAAGCTTTTTTCGGAACAAAAATAAAATTCTCCCGTAGCAACAATTTTGCACGTTATTAATACCAGTTAGTATCGGACGTAATATTTTATCTGCAATATCCATTCACTTTATATGCTAATTGTTCGCTGTTTAGGGCCGTGTTGGTTTAACAAGTCCAGTAATTAAACCGATGTTTAGTGTTTCAGCAGGGAATTTGTTTTTCGATTTGCATTTTCTACTTTTTTTACATGAATCCTCTACATGCAGAATAAATCATTTCTGTCTATGTAAGTTTATATACATGTACTTTATTCATTTGTCAGCAAATCCTCTTTTTATTAATCTGCAACAGAGAGAAAATGTATCATACCAAAATTACATGTATCAACATTTGCAAAACCATTTAATTTATTTGGGATCAGAATTTTCCCCTAAAATCTACTCTTAACCCCTATCAGCTCTGGCTCTAGTTACTACATACTTGGACGAGAAAAAAAACTTAAATTATTATGAAGTTCCTTATTACACGAAGGACTTTTTCTCGCGAGCGACCTGATAAAAGCATAACCTTTTACAACTTTCGAACGGTGATAACTTCTAAACTGTTTCATTCAAGTTTTATGTTAGAGAGCGCCATTCCGAGATTGTCTCCGATATTTTCCTCTTAGCATCCTATCAAACTTCAAACGCCCATCTCAACCGAGAGCTGAGCGCCAGAATTCAGACAGACACAAGATCGCACGCTTTTTTATGTCCACATCTCGTCGTCAATGCGAAAACTATTACTAAGGGTCTCTTTTCGTATACATTTTATGCTTTCGGCCCGTTATCGCGTATGTACCTACATATCTAAAAACAGAATTTTGGGATCAGTTTTACATAATACTAAATGGTATGGGCTACACGCATGCATTGATACTTCCACGAGGGGTTATCACAAATATTTTTACTCCGCAAGCATCGATTTCAAAACAATGATTTCCCCAGGATTATGTGGGGAAGGAGAAGGACGGAAACTAAATGATTCGTGAAATTTGGTGTAATCTTTCACGTGTTTCGTATTCTGTGCGTTTTCGTACCTATTCCCGGATTTGCGAAAAATCAATAAGCGCTCCGTTCCCACTAACCTAAATTTTATGTGGTGTGAAACATCGTCGAGCTTTAATTCCGATTTGGGGCTTAAAATAAGCAGCCCATAAATTTGCGGGGAATTTATTACTAGCATAATATACATATATCAGTAACATGTTTTATGGGAGTACTAAACTGAGGCTTCTAAATTCTCTGTTCCGTGGCATATAATAAAAAGCAGAAGAGCGATTTGAATTTTTATGTTTTGATAAAGTGCCTACCTATACCTAGCCCTACTATATTAGAAAGTTTCCTTATGTAATACTACTTCTCAGCGTGGAGAAATATGAAAGTTTAAAATTAAATTTTGCGCATAATGCAAAGAGGAATATTGCCCCGATGACAAAGTTAGAAATAATATTTTTCCTGAGGGGATGTTTATTTTTTGGAAACGATTCTTTTACGACCGAACTCTCCCGATTTAACCGCCCTGCAACATATTTATTTTATATGTAACGTTAATAACTTATAACCGTAATTCAATAAGTTGAAAGTAATACACTTTATTTTGTTTCAGGCTGTGTATTCCCGAGTAGCTAGAGTTTGTAAATATGACCGAGGTGGACCACATAGGTTTAGGAACCGCTGGACATCTTTCTTAAAATCCAGACTTAATTGCTCAGTAACTGGAGACTTTCCCTTCTATTTTAACGAAATACGTAAGTCTCCATACAGTATTTAATGTTCACAATTTCGTTCTAAAACAGGGTATTATTAGTAATGCTCAGAGAACAGTTTTCAAATGCATATCAGACAACCAAAGAGGCAGCAGCATCCAGTAGGAAGGAGTAACTGTAGCGACAGCCGGATCGATAGGACGGCGTACAACCCGCAGATCTTTTTATGCTAGAGATACCATTATCACACAGGTTCTGGGTAAAAATATAAAGGAGTGGCAATGTTAATGCAACTTAATCTGTTTGGAAGAGGTGCACTCGGGCGAAAATTAAATTTCCGTCGTCCTTTGGGAACTTTGCAAAACTATAATTGGTTTTAACTTTATTATATTATTTATTGTAGACTAGACTGCTTTGAATAGTTCCCTTGGTTTCTTTGCATTTCCTTCGGTTCACTCAGATTTCCTCGGATGAGAATATTTCAATCAAAGCTCTGAAGCCGACCGTAATATTCCCCTTAATGTAAATCCATTCATTTTTTATTATTATTCGTTTTTCTGTCTTTTTCCTCCCTCTGTAGGTACTTAATAAATTTGCTAATTTCGCAAACCAACTTGCTGCACGACAGCCAGCGATGGTAATCTACGTACGTTGAGAAATAAAAGTCGTTCTAGAAAAGCTAAAGTTTTCCAATTTTTCTTCCCCGGCGAGGAGCAGCTAAAGCCCTGCTCAGTGGCATAGCGAAGCTATGTTCATGCGACTGCTCTGTTCATATTTCACAAAATCACGCAAACAACAGTGTTGGCGATTCGACGTTTTAGTATGCACGGATGCGAGCCGGCCATAAACTATGGATTACTCTAATAAGTATAAAATAAAACTGGAGGGGCTCATTCTATTCAAAGTTTAAATCTAGGAAGGAGTAAGAAATGCCCTAGATTATCTTTGGGACGGCCGTAAAACTTTATCAGTGTGTATTCGAGGAGAGGATATATCGCATCTGCTTTTCGTACATGAAGTTCCCGCTTGAGCGAAGCCCTGATTTCAACTCAGTTGCTAACACTCCGACGCTCCGTCAAGCAAATCATGGCGCCATATTTAACTAATAACATTAAAACTTCGAACTACCTACATAACTCTCCCAACAATATTATTTATCTCACATTACCCTCTTGTATTCTGCACTATCGCAAGTCTACAACAACTATGATGTCCTCATACTCCAGGCTGTACAGTTCCCCACAAGCTCACATCAGCTGAGTTTTCTTTCCTTAGAATTCACTTTACGTGCCTCGAGATCGCGCAGCTATCTCTCACAATCTGTCTAACTGAGTTAGAGGCTATCTGGGATAACTTAATCACAAGTTGCAGTCTGCAGACTTCCTTAAAACTTACGTCGTGATTGCGTTTCAAAATTATTGCGCTCTGTCCGATGCCCGAAGGAATAGAAAAACAAAACCTGCATAGAAGGAAACTAATGTACTTTTAAACTAATTCCCGGACGAGCCTTACATTTCCGCCAAATCCTCCTCCTTGTCGCCGCACCGCAAATATTTGCCAAAAGGAGCAAAAGGGCGACAAATGCTTTTCCAATTCTCGCGCAAAATGTATCGATACTTGCCTGTGTAACGAATTGCCGGCAATATAAGTAATATATTAAGGGCAAAGAAGCTGTGCTGGGTAAATTATGTGCGCTCCTCTAATAGAATAACAACAATAACGTCTTCCTCTGCTTGCCCCCGCTTTCAGCTTAACCCTCAGCTCGATTCAACATCCTGCCTTCGCAATAAATCTGTAGTGTAAAAGCGTTCAAAACATTTCGACAATTGATAAATTTAATACTTAATGTTGAAATGATGCACTTTTCAATAAAATGTTGATCGTATTTCTGGGGGTCATAAATTTTCTAAATTCATTCGAGTGCTAAGCAAAATTGCAATTAATTTCTTTGTTATAAAATTTTTTATTACGGAGCAGAGTGAGAAATTTTGAGCATACAAAAACCCCTAACTGCAAGAAAAGGTACCTAATCTCAAGCGGGATCCTCAATATTGCTTTTTTATTTTTGTGCACTTATACCAAATATTTACTGTTCCTTCTCCATTCCAGCCGCATATCCAAGGCTTATCGAAATTCAATTCTTTCTGCGTTCAACGTCAAGTAAAGAGATTGAAGTATTTGCGGTGATATTCAGACTTCTGGATTTTTAAAGTGGTCGATATTCGCTCAGAAGTGCTGCTCCTATTCTACGTTTTCTGGTGGTGCAACATCAATAACGGGATTACGCATAGTCAACGAATTCACGGAATCAAATTCTTGTGTGCAGCCGAAGCAATTTGCTGAGGAGTGCAGGTGCATATCAATGTGTATAGTGTCTTGCAATTGAATGCTGAAAGACAATGTTACAAGTTACAAAGTAAATATTGGATGCAAAGAAAAATCTACTATGACTATGATTAAAAACTAAGGCAGGATGAAATAATGCGAAAACGTTCTGCTTTGAGTTTAAATATAATTATATATCATTTGATAATTATAATTTGATTAAAAAATGAATTGAGAGATTCTAAGTGGGACATGAAGATTTTTGTGTACCCACCATGAATGGCCAAGAAGAATTTCTTGAAATTTTAACCATTTCCTCTTTTTGTGCAGAATCAACTACAGAACTAATCGAGGGCCAGTACGGGGATGTGTCTGCACAGCTGATTTACGGCACATTTACCACCCCTCCGAACAGCATATCAGGAAGCGCTGTTTGTGCATTTTCCTTGCAAGACATCGCGGACACTTTCGAAGGCAACTTCAAGGAGCAAACGGCGATCAATTCGAACTGGCTTCCAGTTCAAAGTTCCAAAGTGCCAGATCCTCGGCCAGGACAGTGCCACAATGATAGCAGGACTTTGCCCGATCTTACCCTCAACTTTATTAAAACCCACTCTTTGATGGACGAGAGCGTTCCGTCATTCTTCGGGCAACCGATTGTTATCAGGACTAGCTTTCAGTAAGTACATAAAACTACGAAAACGCTGAACTCGGCAGAATGTCAAACCGAAAACCAGTTAGATGTGATTATATTTGTGTACAGGGCTTTTTGCAAATATTTTATACAGACTGGCAAATATAAGGCGTTCATATTGAATT
Source organism: Quadriops clusia (assembly GCA_033557875.1). Classification (NCBI taxonomy): domain Eukaryota; kingdom Metazoa; phylum Arthropoda; class Insecta; order Coleoptera; family Hydrophilidae; genus Quadriops; species Quadriops clusia. The sequence continues at coordinate 9,177 of JAWQRP010005638.1, forward strand.
ACATTGTTATTAACAAAATTGGGGCAATAAAAATTTCAGGAATCCATTGATATGACGATGAAGGGCAACTTTTTACATATTTCAGTTCCGCAAGTCATTCTACATGCAACGGTATTAACAACATTGTGGCAAAAAATTGGCGCATGAGCGGAAAAGATTGATTTATTAGAATACAGTTTATTTGCCAAGTTAGGCCAATGAAAGTTCAGAAATTAATTAATTTAAACTTTGTTAATAACAATGTAATTCAATTTGAACGTCATAGATGGGTCACCCTGTATAATACATTTATTTTTCTACAAGAAATAACTTAAGACACACTTTATAATCAAAAAGAGAGATGATGAAAAACAGTCTACTAGTACTACTTAAACAAAGTTGTATTCTTTAAGATTTTAAAGTGCCGCTTATTTTACGTTTTAATGCTTGCCTTTCCACAGTTATCGGTTCACGCAAATAGCAGTAGACCCCCAAGTAAAAGTGCCTGGAGGAAAAACCTACGACGTCCTTTTCATCGGAACTGACAATGGAAAAGTGATCAAAGCAGTGAATGGGCTTTCAGCTGAGACCAAGCACGGCGTTCGACCCGTAGTGGTCGAGGAAATACAGGTTTTCCCTGTTCACGTGCCCGTCCGAGGCATTCAAGTGGTAAAATCCGGGAAACAAGAAGGAAGACTGATCATCATAGCCGATGGGGAAGTGCAATCCTTAAGGCTACACAGATGCGACAGTAAGAAGATTTCAAGTTGTAGCGAATGCGTCGCCTTGCAGGATCCTTATTGCGCCTGGGACAAAGTACAAGGAAAGTGCAGGTCCCAAGGGCAAGGAAGGTGGGGCGAGGAAAGTTATTTCTATCAAAGTGTAGCAACGGGACAACATGCCGCTTGCCCTCCGCCGAAGAGCAAAGACGCTGGCTCCGTTGGAGGACTTAGCCAAAACCAGCCCAAGTTCAACCAGGACCACCAGCCCAGCAAAGACCAGCCCGATGGGCAGGTAATCAACATAACTCCAAATAAAGCATATGAAAATCATGGTAAGTGCTTTTTCTTTATTGCAATAATTATTCATTGATTGTTGAAACAAAGTTCGTTAGTTTTTCAACTGTAAGATGAAAACCGCCAAGTAACCTAGTAGTATATACACATAAGATTAGCACTTTCTTTAGGACTATACAATATTTATAATTTTCTTCGTATGAATTAAGAGGCAGCTAGTCATACCTTAAATCGTATTTTAGATATTTTTTCGCGTAGGAATAAGATATCGCCATGAAACAAACAGCATAATATTCCATTTTTTATTCTCCTAGCCTGTTAGCATTTTG
>JAWQRP010005639.1:0-10500 GCA_033557875.1 Quadriops clusia
ATATATCAATTTACAAAAAGTTTTAAACAAAAGTATTTTAAGTATAATAACTAGCTAGTGATGTTTTGCGTTATAAATATAATAGTGACATATAATAAAATATCGACTACAAAGGCCTGAAGATGCCGCAATAATGTGGCGAAACCGGTAGCCTTATGAACTAATAAATTCAGTCAAGAAAGTACAAGAAAATTTTATATAATATTATTATTATATATATTATTAATATTATAAATAACAATAATACATAATAATATGGTATTTTGATTCTTGGGACTCTGGTTCCTTCATTAAAGTTGAAATTATAAAAAAAACTTTTTAAATTTCCATTTGCTTTATTTCCATAAAAACACTTTTCTCCCTCTACGCGCGTTTCGCCATTTCCTGGCTTCTTCAGGAGGAATTTAAAAATATTTCTCACAAAATAAAAGATCTGAAAGTATGCATATTCATCGTTAGCTTTACCATAGAGTTGCACGCATTTTAGTGATTTTTCCCTCATTTTGAAATTTGAGGTTACATTATTCAGTTAAAGGTTTCACTTACATTTCTTGAAAATTGGGTTTAACTTAACTACTGGCCCTTACATTATTTTTTTTATACTTTAGTAAGTCCAGAATGTAAGGGCCAGTAGTTAAGTTAAACCCAATTTTCAAGAAATGTAAGTGAAACCTTTAACTGAATAATGTAACCTCAAATTTAAAAAGGAGGGAAAAATCACTAAAATGCATGCAACTCTATGGTAAAGCTAACGATGAATATGTATACTTTCAGATCTTTTATTTTGGAGAAATATTTTTAAATTTAAGAAGTTTTTTTTTATAATTTCAACTTTAATGAAGGAACCAGAGTCCCAAGAATCAAAATACCATATTATTATTATTATTATTATGTATTATTATTATTTTTAATTTCTTACTAGAGATTATTAATAAATTATCTGTTTTAGAATACAAAAAGAGTGTGTTTTAATTTTCAAACAAGAAATTATAAAATCTTATTTATCAATTAGGAATAATTACTGTTAAGTTTAATATAAATTTTCTTATTTAATATATATATTTTCTTAAACAAAAAACATTAAAATCTTGTTTGTCAGGAATATAATATCACCTATGAAAATATCACGTATGATAATATTACATATGATAATATCACATATGATATCACATATGATAATATCACATATGATAATATCACATATGATAATATCACATATTATGATAAATATGATCGTATTGAGTGCATAAGTTTATGTCATTACAAGAACATATACAAATTTAGTCTTCATAAAAAAATTTGATGACGTTGTTTCAAAATTTTATTGTCTTTGATTCCGTACGGACATTGTTCTTCTCCCAAATATATTTGTTTAGTGAAAACTTACAAATTCTTGATGTAAGACTAAAAAATCAAGAATTTGCGTTTTCTTATTTCTAGATTCCCGAGTGCAATTATATCGTTTATTGCGCTTATTAATCGGCAACATCGCTCACTTCTTTTGTTTTTTATCGCAGCGATAGTTGTCAAAATCAATTGTTTCCGAGTTAATCGACATTGCGAGTTAATCAATATTGCGAGTTAATCAACATTGCGAGTTAATCAACATTGCAAGTTAATCGACATTACGAGGTTATCGACATTACGAGGTTATCGAAAATTTTGTTTCGTGAATAATTTCTACGTTAATAACCACGCCTGATAACGTTGACTAATTTGGGCTAGGTGGAGTTAGCTCCAGATGACAATACCGGAAGAGTTGCAGCTGTTGAAAATGTCGTGCAGCTGAGGCAAAAAAGTTTTATTCGACTTGAAAAGATTTCGCAGAAAATGTGCAGATGAACAACATGAAGTACAACTATTCCAAAAATTAAACCGAACGAGAAAAAACTAAAAAATAAGCGGAGATTTCCGGCAAACAGAAAGTTCTAAAACCTGTAATAGCTATCATTAAATGTGAATCTGTTCGTCATAAGACGAGCTGCCAACTTTCCTTTGAATACATTATCAACAATACAACATAATACTGTTATTTTACAATATTTTGTTATTTTATAATATTTTGATATTTTACAATATTTTGTTATTTTACAATATTTTGTTATTTTACAATATTTTGTTATTTTACAATATTTTGTTATTTTACAACAACATTCGGTTAGAAGGTCTTGATGTTAAGTACGCCCTTGAAACTAGGAAGGCCGCAATCCGATCGTGTTAGCAGGGCATAGGCTAAGAGTATGTGCAATTTGTACACAGGAAAAGTGAAGAATCTTAATAAATCCATTAAATGCATTCATTCCGAGGCGAGTCAGACTTGGTCCGACGACATCATCAACGTGTCAAGCAAAACTCACAAACGATAATAACCATAGCAGAAGATATTTAATCTCGACTTGGCGTGTATGCGCGGTCGAAATTGAATTTTCTAAGAACAAGAAACTCTATAATTATATAGTTCGAGAAATAAAGAGGCTAAAAAGAGCGGCCCATCAGCGTGCAGCGCCGCCGTAGATTATACATGGACAAATACATTTCGACATGCCATATTAAAAATAAATAAAAACAATCCCGGGGCCAGTTGCCCGGCCCCTCCCCTCCTTTGCTCCCCTCGGTCGCCACGCTGGCCTAACGATTCCATCTAAGCAGGCCGAAATTCTGTTAGACGTGTATGATTATTATTGCATTAAAAAGTGAAACGGAAGATGTCTTCGGGTTAGGTTTGTCATCGGGAACGGCTCGGGCATTTCGGATTTCATAACGCCGAATTAAGCGCCTTGGATCTTCGCTGGAGCGAGATTTAACGATGGCGATCGTTAGCTTACGCACGAAATGCCCACTGGGGTAATTTTACAGTGAAGGGTTTCTTTGTTTTTTCGTATAGCTGTCAATGTCATTCTAGCAAATGTCAACGTCATTTCCACAACTGTCAACTTCACTCGAAAACTGTCAACGTCACTTGAAAACTGTCAATGTCACTCGACGACTGTCAACGTCAAAAAAACAAACGCCATCTGTCAAATGACGTTACGAGGTTACGTCACGAAAGTTCCCTGACATAAATCAAACTGGATTATTACAGTATCTTATAGTATTTCCTGGTAATTCGAAATCTGGCGGGACCATTGTACTTTAATGATAGTAATGCATAATAAAAAAAAGTTTATTGGTGGCCCAATACTTTTACCCCTTTCAGTGAAGAATATCCGTTTCGTCTAAACTACAACCCTTTCGGTCTTTTATTAATGCTTTATTAGTGAGAATGAGGCCCTGAGAAATACAATTACAAGAATACGTCTTTAAGAGCATGTCTTTAAGAACACGTCTTTAAGAACATGTCTTTGAAAATACGTCTTTGAGAATACGTTTTTGAGTATACCGTTCAAAATAACCCTTTCGGGCCGAATCCAAAGCAGCAATTCACACCAAATAAGTCCAGTTTAACCCTTTCCTGGTCAAATTGCCCAATCGTAACAATGCACCCACCGCATTTTATGGCCGAGAGGAATGTTTCCTAAGAACCTTTTAAAATGCATCCTTGGAGATGGCCACTGGTTGCATTATCCTGAGTTTGAGCTCGTAAAGTAATAAAACGGCTTTGACGGCGATGCCGAAGATTTAGAAAGCTTTGGAAGTGTTGAGAGGGATGGTCATTGGAACTACCACAGAGAAGGTCGTGAACGTGCAATCAGTTGCGTAACTATGGGGAAAAAAATTAACCCTCTGAGGGACTTGCGACAAAAACTGATGATGTGTCTAATGCGTTTTTCGTTCGTTGCACAACTCGTTATTTATGTACACCCTTCGGCATTTTTTGTGGCTCATTCTGGGTATTAACGTTCTTCTTGGTATGTACGCATTTTCTGGTTATAAACATTCAGGTTGTAAATATTCGGATTTCAAATGTTTAGGTTGGTACAAATTGGTACGAATGTTAGGGTGGAAACACAGCAGGACTGTGCAGAAAAAATTACTTGGCGGCGAACGTGTTAATTTAGACCAGTAAATATTGTCACAAGAGTCTCTGGGCACAAAGGCCCTTCGAGTTCTTGTGTACATAAATCAATGACTTTTGAATGGACCAGAAAATTCGGTCACAGCCTTCTTTGTCGTTAAATAGCTTGCCCACCAAGAATTGCTGTCTACACATATTACACGGTTGCAGTTCAATGTTCTTTTGTCAGAATTTGTTAAAAGTTAATATAATATCAATACAAATAAAAAGAATGAAATAAAAAAATGAAATAAAAAAAATCAAATAAAAAATAATAATTTGCGACAATTACAAGCGGTTTCTGCCACCGAAGAAAGGGAACGATCCCGTATGCTCTGACAAATTGTACCCTTCGCGACTTCCGTGATTGATCGGGCCCCCGGCCTGCTAATGCATTTTTTATTTTAAGCAGAGCTTGCTACACCGTCTCATTTGCCTAATCTCTATTTCTGCATACTTACGCCGAAGAAGAAGTCCGAGATCGCAGAATGCTTGCACGTCCACGGATTTTTTTCTCACGACATGCAAATCAGTTTAAAGCCCGATAGACCAAGATTAGATCACACCAAGGCCTTCTGCGACGTCCCAAGAGGGTCCCATGGTTGCTCAGAGAATTCTCATGTTGGTAGGGTCTCCCCTATTTGAATAAGAGCGGCCCTGCGCACTCTTGATCATCGCGTGACTCTAAAGCCCGGATTAAACGTTTGGGCGACTGGGGAAATGGTCAATTTTTGAATAGGGCCAAATTTGAATCGCAAAAAAACTAGGGGAGCCACCGCTTAGATCGTTTCTGCTTTCTTAATGGACAGAGGTCAAAGGAGAGGTCCCTTTGACATGTTTTTTTAGCGTGTCACGCAGGGCTCCATTCAGGAGGGCGAAAGTCCGTTTTTTCCGTTATGTTTATATCGCTGATGAATCCAACGATTTTTTTGTGCTGGTTTTGTGCCCCAGACTCGTGCTTGCAATCGGCCAACTAGTGGTTAACAGTTTTTTCTTTGTTAGGGATATTTTTTTATATTATACTTACACACACACACATATATATATAATATATTATACTACATTTATGATATCCAAAATGACAAATTAACCACGCAATGAATTAATTGAAAAGTCAATATTTATTTTAAAACAAACTGCAAGCAGTAAGTACCAGGCAACGTAATTGAAAATGATTTATCAAAATCAATAATCGTAGAATATCTATCAATCATCCCGGAGCCCGACCGTACATGTAAAGTAGTAGAGGCGAGTAATACATCATTTGCTTGAAAAATTAACGCAACTACACGAAGAGGTCACTCGTTATTACGAGTACCAACACCGTGTCGTCTTCTTCTTTTGCTTCTTTTCATCAATAACTAGCCATTTCCATAATTGTCTCTACAATATTTCTACAATCCAAACACGTGGACATGCAAATAGCAACAACACAATCGATGAAGGGGTATATTATAATATTCGTAATAGAAGGGTTGATACAATGTCCACATGCTCTCCACGCGAATCTGTTTGGCTGAAAATGATTGTCGGCGCCGCCGATACAATGCCATTATGTTCGAATATAGATCGAATCGATCTACCAGGATTTGTTGTCAGGGCGCAGTAGGCCGCGGATACGCACGGCCTGCTGCCTTTCGGGAGACAGTTAACCCTTGCACGGTCGCGAGGCTGAAATTTCTTCGTGAAACGGCCGCACGTTTTGCTCGCATTTCGGTATTGTGCCGCACAATCAGAGTGTGCTGTGGAGCGGCAGGTATTGGGCCCTTTCTCTTGTAGACGTGAAGGAATTATTAGTATTAGGTTACTTCGGGGTTTGGAATTAAAAAATGAATGTAACAATGCGGTTGAGGGATGATTTACTACATGATGTGTCGTTTGGTGCCATGGAGGGTTCATTAACATTTTTAGAACATATTCTGTGAGCTAAGATCAATATTTTTGAAGATACAAAACTAACAGTCGAGTCGTCGCAAATTAAAACAATGACCTATACTTCGCTCGCTCAGCTTATCCTCTTATACTTATGTGACTTATGTGTTCACCATAGATTTAATTATTTTATCTGAAATTGTTTTATAGCACCCGTTTTAAAGTTTAGTTTCTAAAGAATTCGCCTTTATGTACTGCCATTACTTTCCTAATCATTAGATCATATAAATAACAAAAACTGTTCAAATTATTACAACGGCTAATAAAAACGTGAAATGAAAAATAAAAAAATTGTCGTATTCATTTGGTGATATAATTTTATTGTTGCATAATATTATTTTTAAAACTATTGACAAGATGAGCTCGCTCGCTTCGCGAGCTCGACGCCTCGCGCCTTCGGCACTCGTTCTTAAGATACTTCACTGGAGCTTCCTACGTTCAATTTTGTATGAAAGATTATTATTATCATCATGGATTATTATTATTATTGATTATTATTATTATTATGGAGTATTATTATTATTGATTATTATTATTACAGGTTATTATTATTTTTAATTTCTTATTAGTGATTATTAACAAATTATCTATTTTAAAATACAACGATATTAATAAAATAATATTAATATTGCTCTATCATAATTGCTATTTAAAGTAAAAACTATTTATAAATCAAGAAGACGATGAGCTCGCTCACTTCGCTCGCTCTCCGCCTCGCGCCTTCAGCGCTCGTTTTTTAAGACACTTCACCTGGAGCTTCCTACTTACAATTTTGTATGAAAGATTATTATTATTATCATGAATTATTATTATTATGGATTATCATCATGAATTATAATTATTATTATTATAGGTTATTATTATTTTTAATTTCTTATTAGTGATTATTAACAAATTATCCGTTTTAGAATACAAGGATATTAATAAAATAATATAAATATTGCTCTATAATAATTTCTATTTAAAGTAAAAACTATTTATAAATCAAGGGAACGATGAGCTCACTCGCTTCGCTCGCTCGCCGCCTCGCGCCTTCGGCGCTCGTTTTTAAGTCACTTCACTGGAGCTTCCTACATTAAATTTGGTACGAAAGATTATTATTATCATCATGAATTATTATTATTATGGATTATCATCATGGATTATAATAATTATTATTATTACGGGTTATTATTATTTATATTTTTTTATTATTTATTATTTATAAATTATCTTTTTTAAAATACAATGATATTTATAAAATAATATTAGTATTGCTCTATCATAATTTCTATTTAAACTAAAAACTATTTATAAATCAAGGGGACGATGAGCTCGCTCGCTTCGCTCGCTCGCCGCCTCGCGCCTTCGGCGCTCGTTTTAAGACACTTCACCTGGAGCTTCCTACATTCAATTTTGTATGAAAGATTATTATTATCATCATGGATTATTATTATTATGGATTATCATCATGGATTATTATTTTTATTTTCTTATTAGTGACTATTAATAAATTTTCTGTTTTAAAATACAACGATATTAATAAAATAATATTAATATTGCTCTATAATAATTTCTATTTAAAGTAAGAACTATTTATAAATCAAGAGGACGATGAGCTCGCTCGCTTCGCTCGCTCGCCGCCTCGCGCCTTCGGTGCTCGTTTTTAAGACACTTCACCTGGAGCTTCCTACATTCAATTTTGTATGAAAGATTATTATTATCATCATGGATTATTATTATTATTGATTATTATTATTGATTATTATTAGTATTGAATATTAGTATTATTGATTATTATTATTATTGATTATTATTATTATTATTACGGGTTATAATTATTTTTAATTTCTTATCAGTGATCATTAATAAATTATCTGTTTTAGAACACAAGAATATTAATAAAATAATATAAATATTGCTCTATAATAATTTCTATTTAAAGTAAAAACTATTTATAAATCAAGGAGACGATAAGCTCGCTCGCTTCGCTCGCTCACCGCCTCACGCCTTCGCCGCTCGTTTTTAAGACCCTTCACTGGAGCTTCTTACATTCAATATTGTATGAAAGATTATTATTATCATCATGGATTATTATTATTATTGATTATTATTATTATTGATTATTATTATTATTGATTATTATTATTATTATTGATTATTATTATTATTAGTGATTATTAATAAATTATCTGTTTTAGAATACAAGAATATTAATAAAATAATATAAATATTGCTCTATAATAATTTCTATTTAAAGTAAAAATCAAAAGGACGATGAGTTCGCTCGCTTCGCTCGCTCGCCGCCTCGCGCCTTCGGCGCTCGTTTTTAAGACACTTCACTGGAGCTTCCTACATTAAATTTTATATGAAAGATTATTATTATCATCATGGATTATTATTATTATTGATTATTATTATTATTGATTATTATTATTATTATTATTGATTATTAATATCATTGATTATTATTATTATTACGGGTTATTATTATTTGTATTTTCTTATTAGTGATTATTAATAAATTATCTGTTTTAAAACACAACGATATTTATAAAATAATATTAATATTACTCTATCATAATTTCTATTTAAAGTAAAAACTATTTCTAAATCGATGGGACGATGAGCTCGCTCGCTTCGCTCGCTCGCCGCCTCGCGCCTTCGGCGCTCGTTTTTTAAGACACTTAACTAGAGCGTTTGACGTACAACGGCCTGTAAGATCAAAGTTTGCAATTATTAAATATTAAATATGGATTTAAATAATTTTTAAAAATCTAAATTATTACAACTGATAATAATAAAAAGTTTTCAAATTATTAGAACGACTTTTAAAAATATTACTACTTGCTTATTACGTTGTATAATATAAATTATCAATTTTATTTCTAAATTACGGGGAATTTTATTTTTAAATTTACATTTAAAGTTTATTTTTAAATTTAAAGTTTATTTTTAAATTATGGAGACAGTTCATTGGAGTTTCTTACATTAATCTTGATGGTACTACATATGCTATGAGAACATATTTTTCTCTATGCTAATATTGTTATTTTTATTAACTTTATTAATTTTACTATTTTAGTCAGTTTGCTATTTTATTAATTTTAATATTTTATTCATTTTAGTATTTTATTTATTTTAATATGATTAATATTAAAAAATAACAAATCATTATAATTAATAATAATTTAAAAATATTGGATGAACTTCTCAAATTATTAGAACGATGAGTTCGCTTGCTTCGCTCGCTCGCTATTAGCATAAATACAATTATTTTGTTATATGTAGTATGTAGCAGTACCATCAAGATTAATGTAAAAAGCTCCAGTTGACTGTCTTAAAAACGAGCGCCGACGGCGCGAGATGGCAAGTGAGCGAAGCGAGCGAGCTCATCATTCCTACAATTAGAGAAGTATATCCAATATTTTTATATTGTTATTTATAATAATATTAGTCATATTCAAATAAATCAAATATACAAATGAATAAAATATTAAAATGAATAAAATATTAAAAATGAATAAAATATTAAAATGAATAAAATATTAAAATGAATAAAATATTAAAATGAATAAAATATTAAAATGAATAAAATTAATAAAAATAAAAATTAAAATGCAATAAAAATAAGAATATTAGTATAGATAAAAATACTTTATCACAGTATGTGAACTACCATTAAGGTTAGTGTTAAAAGCTCCAGTGAAGTGTCTTAAAAAACGAGCGCCGAAGGCGCGAGGCGACGAGCTCGCGAAGCGAGCAAGCTCATCTTTTTAAGAATTTCATAAACTTTTTTTACATTTTAAAATTATTATTAATAGAAAGGTCTTTTCACAGTACATATTATTATTAATAGAATAAGAATAGAATGAAACTATGTATTAGGTATCTGTCGACCAAAAATTGAATGAATTAAGCTCCAGTTAAGTGTCTTAAAAATCGAGCGCCGAAGGCGCGAGACGGCGAGCTCGCGAAGCGAGCGAGCTCATTCTTTTATTAATTTCATAAACTTGTTTTCCATTTTAAAATTATTTATAGCAGAATAAGAATAGAATAAAACTACGTGTTAGGTATCTGTCGACCAAAAATTGAATGAATTAAGCTCCAGTTAAGTGTATTAAAAATCGAGGGCCGAAGGCGCGAGGCGGCGAGATAGCGAAGCGAGCGAGCTCATTTTTTAAATAATTTCATAAACTTGTTTTATATTTTAAAATTATTATTAGCAGAATAAGCGTTAATATTTATTTTGCAGAAGAAAAAATTAAAAGTTTTCCTTTTTATCTAGTTGCATAGTTATTTTAGGTTTTTCATATTGGTATGGCCATTTAACATTGTATAAGGCAAAATGTCATACAAATTTGACAGTTGCGTTGAGGTTATGTTATTCTGGCAACTGCATATCTATGCGACTGACGTTAGTTCTTAATTTTACCACCTTATGCAATTTTCTAAAGAAATTGGCAGTACAGTCGAGCGGGAGTAATAGATTTAAAACTCCCGGAGGGAATAAAGTAGATTAGTAATTTTGCCGCTTATGCTTTTTATAGGCAAATGGCGCCACCATCAAGCGGGAAATAATAACTCATAGGTGT
>JAWQRP010005640.1:0-10497 GCA_033557875.1 Quadriops clusia
TCACAAAAAATAGCTCATTCCCTAGATAATGGTGTGTAAAGCATAAATATAAAATTTGGTATCATTCCGTCCAGCCATTTTTGAATGTTGTAATCTAAAAAATTAGCGCGCGAAAATGACCATAGACCCCAGCGTTAATAGTGGTTAAACCACAATAGTTAAACTATCTATAATCTTTGCTATTACATACCTATTAAAGATACAAACTACATTTAATGAAAGAATACATACTTAACGAAATTATTGAGTGATTATAGACATAAATTCAAATATTAAAATTTACAAAATATTATAAAAAATAAGTGCATAAAATTCTAGTTTTTACACATTTTGGTTATTACTAATACATCATTAAGAGAAAATGCGAGCCTTCGCTCAATCTTTCTGCCCACGTTCCTACGTGTGAATAGCGAAAATCTAAAATTATCTATAAAAATGACTCACCTGAACGAATTCCAAAAACTTGAGCAGGCAGCACCAAAACGTCGTCGATAGCATCATATTTATGGGGGATATTTGTCGATATTTCAGAGCTTCCAAAGCAGTAAACTATTCAATACTTCTGTGTCGTTTATATCACAATTTTAATATGTAGTTCTATTCCCGGAAGATCACTATAAGATTACAAAATAATTTAAAATATCTTTTAAATGTAAAATAAACTTCGGCTACATTATGATTAGGAAAATGTCTTTCACTTTTATGTATTTAAATTTTGTATTTAATTTTTTTGTATTTAATTTTTTTGTATTTAATTTTTGTGTATTTAATTTTTGTGTATTTAATTTTTGTGTATTTAATTTCTGTGTATTTAATTTTTGTGTATTTAATGCTTTTGAATTTAATTTTTGTGTATTTAATGCTTTTGAATTTAATTTTTGTGTATTTAATGCTTTTGAATTTAATTTTTGTGTATTTAATGCTTTTGAATTTAATTTTTGTGTATTTAATGCCTTTGAATGTAATTTTTTTGTATTTAATGCATTTGAATTTAATTTTTTTGTATTTAATTTTTGTGTATTAAATTTTTTTCTATATAATTTTTATGCATTTAATTTTTTTGAATTTATTTTTTTTTAATTTATTTTTCCTGTCTTATTTTTCTTGTCTAATTTTTCATCTCTTATTTGTCTTGTCTTTAATCTCTATATACTTATAACTTTATCATATTTACTTTTTTAACTGTATTTAATGTTACTTATTTATTTCTATCGAATTTTAACTTTGATTTAATACCATTTATGCCACCATTCGACCATTATTCAGCGACTTCCTAATCCGACTCTTGATATCGGTTGCCTGGGGTGACGTGCCCCTACTAGGGGACAAAAACGGACTTTGACTCCTATCTCTATCGCCTCTCGAAGAAGAATAATCCTCATGGTAAGAAACATCTCGATTCTTCAAAGCGGACAACATATGCATAGGTTTTATGCAAGATATCCCCGATTCATCGACGAGGACATAAGGAACCCTTCCGGCTTGTACCCCCCTAGCAGCTTCTTTAGGAATTATAGCTTGCAGCCCTTTTTTAGTGATTAGAATTGGATTATCAGTTTCGATCCTCTGCGCCAGGAAGTCTTCTATAGCTAACAAGTTTTCAGTCTTCAGGAATTGGAGAGGGAGGTCTTTGGAATTCTTCAGGGGGGATGCTTCGGACATCAGAGAAGCGCTTTCTTTGACAAGTTGGCGAACCCTAGGGTCATTTTTCGCCCGATCGGGACTTTGTTTGATCTTCTGGATGGCGTTCTTCAAGGAGTAATCTTTGTCTGCTAGCTTCCGGATGATACAAAGCTTCTTCATGATCCCCGTAGATTGCCTATCGCAAGAACATAATTCCGCATCGGGGTCCAAGGCCATTTTGGCTAAATTTTCCGAAGCTTCGGAAGATCCAAGAGCTGCAGCCAAACTGGAAGCTTCTTCGAGGAAATCTTTCACTATGTCACAATCCAGAGAATCGTCGATTTCCGTTAAGCAGTCTTGAGCAAAATCCAAAACGCTTGAGACGACTAAACTTTTGGCCGTTTCCACAATTTGATTATCGGATTTTAGGCGCAAGGATTTAGCCTCCAATTTCTTCGCCACGATCCCAGGAAGACTTTTGTTAACTTTGCATAACTTCGCAAAGGCGGGACTCATCGTACTTTTGCCATCTTCATCAATTATTAGAGTCAATTTCTGAGCGACGTTATCAGAATCTTCCCCTTTATCCCGTAAGATAGCCTTCAGTAGTCCTAATTTGGTTTCCATCGAGTTCTTCGTCAGGTCTTTTAGGATAATCGTAGAGATGTCGTTTCGTTCCATTGGAGTTTTGGCGATGGCCAAAAGTTCCTCCTGAAGCTTTTCATCTTGCAAGACGTCCACCAAAACAGCTTCCATAGCTTTTAAACCTGATATTTGGTCCTTCGGCCGTCCTTTGAAGACCTTATTTGCCTTTACCATCGAGGATTTTAACGCTTTTTGTAATTTCGGGCTGCATGAGTGGAACGAATTGCTTTGGTCACTCGGACAATTTTCCACGTTTTCCGGGTCAATAAGACTGCGATCTCTGAACGAAGAGATTCTTCGCACTAACACCAGAATGGTTTCCCCAATTTTGGCTGCGTTTTCTGGATCTTGTGTTATTTTTGAAGCAAAGTTTTCAGTGTGTTCTAAAGTCGCGAAAGTGATGAAGTTGTTGATGGAGGCTAGTTTTAACTTTCGCAATTCTTCCAGTTTTTGTTGGAGGGTTGCCTTTTTGTCCTCTATGGATGCGAGGAGATCGTCCATGCCGTCGTCTAAGAGTTCTAGCAATAATTGTTCGAGTTCACGTCTTTGGGCTGCGCTGGTTGATGAGGAGTCATCGCGTTCTCTTTCTGTTGTCTCGCTTATGGTTTCTGGGTCTTTTGGTTGTTGGTTTGTTTGTTCAATTTCTGTTTCTTCATTTTCATTTTGTAGAATCTTATTTTGTTCATCATTTGTTTCTAAATTTCCGTTTTGTTCCATATTTCCGTTTTCTAGATTTCCACTTTCTAGATTTCCGCTTTCTAGATTTCCATTTTCTAGATTTCCGTTTTCTATATTTCCGTTTACTATACTTCCATTTTCTATATTTCCTGCTTCATTGTAGCCCTTCATATTGTCAAAATCTTCTTCATTAGCGATCTGGTTAATGAATAAATCTTCTAAAGTTAAATCAGGTTGCACCACCGGAGTTGGAGGAACAGAAACTTCTTCTAAAATAACCTCAGGGACCAATTTTTTTATCTTCCGCTTTTTAATTTTGTTTTTCTTAGAACCTGCTCCGTCCGTTTGTCCAATTTCCAAAGCTTCCTCATTATTTTCTTCATCTTCTCCATCGCCTTTCCTCCCTGCATTTAGTTTCTTTCTCGTTAACAATTTCTTCTTCTTCAAAGGTTTCTTCTTCGGCTTGTACTTAACCCGTTCTTCCTTCTCTTGAGCGAAGGTGAGTTGGCCATCGGCTGTTATGGTGGACTCTGATGCTAAAAATATAGGCTTCTGCTTTTTGTCTTCCTCCCCCATAATTAAGCCTCTGATCAAAGCGGGCTTGTTGTCTATTTTAACAGTGAATCCGGGGGCGTACTCGAGGCCAAATTCGTTTTCTACAGTTTGTCCAGGTACGAAAACATCTCCATCTTCGGTTCTCACCATTTGTCCGCTCACAAAGCATTCTTTTCCCGAAGATAAGGTTACTAAAACTCCGGAAACTCTTCGTTTTACCTTTTGTGTCGGAAGTTCTGCTTCTTCGTCTTCTTCTTCCTTAAGCGATGCGCCTTCAATTTTTTCCTCAATTTCCGCCTCTAGTTCGTGTAATTTCGCAGAATGCATGCAGCTGACCACATCTGGAATTTCGGCCATTGAAGGTAGGATGTCTATGCCATAGCTCACGAGGACTTCAGGGACTTTTCGAGTCTTCTCCAGGTCCTCGACTTCCATGCCGATGTGGTGTTCCACTATAGGTTCGGAAATCTGGTCGATGACTTTCCTGGCGTCTTCTTCGAAGACGTTCCAGTTTAGGTTTTTGATGGTGTACTTGAGCATCTCCTTCCACTCTTTGGAGCCTTCGGATCTTTGCTTTCTTTTCCTGGTCATGATCCTCTGTAGCTCCAGCTCCCATTCTTCGGCTTCCCTCTCTTTGTCTTCGAAGATCTTCGCTATGCTCATTGTGAATTTGCCGTGGTGGTGGAACTTTTCTTCTTCTTTTGTCGTGGCGCCTTCTCCTTTGCGTAGGCGGTCTTTTTCGTTACGTAGGTGGTCTTTTCTGTTACATAAGTGATCTTTTTCGTTAGGTACGTGATCTTTTCCGTTAGATAAGTGGTCTTTTTTGTTAGATAAATGATCTCTTCCGTTAGATAAGTGATCTTTTCCGTTAGATAGGTGATCCTTTTCGTTAGATAAGTGATCTTTTCCGTTAGATAAATGATCTTTTCCGTTAGATAAGTAATCTTTTTTGTTAGGTAAGTGGTCTTCTTCGTTAGATAAGTGATCTTTTCCATTACATAGATGATTCTTTTCATTACATAATTTACCGTTTTCATTACATGGAGACTGAGACTCTTCATGACAATCGTCTAAAGAGTAGTACTCCATCTCCAAAGGGATCTTCTTGAAATTGGCCATCTTCACCAAGATTTTGTCGTTTCTCTGAGACACCATCACGTCAATGACGTCGCCGTCTCGAATGGCCAACTCCAGAGGAGCCGAGATGATGATATTACACCTTTTGTCGTCCACGGTGTAGACGAAGTTGCCTTCAGCTTGTTTACTGTTCAAAATCTCGATCAACAAGCGGTGGCTTTCGTTTTCGGGGTCGAGGATCGGAATCATGTAGCTATAGCCGTCCATAAGCTCGTGGGCTACCTTCCCGTAGTCCTTCTCTTTTTTTGAGCGCTTTTTGTCGTGATTTAGAAGGACTGGGATGTAGTGCTGCGTCTTGGAGCCGAGCAACCATTTTCCTGTTATCCTGAAAGTCCGCAAAGCATCTTTTGGGGTTAAAGGCTTGAGCAAGGGCAGGTAGAAGTTCCTGGAGAAGATCCTGCTGGCTGCTGTAATCTTGCAGAACGAGAGGATGTAGTTGACCATCTTGATTGTTGCTTCTGTTCTGAAAAGAGCATGGAAAGCTTTTGAGAAAAATGTTTGACGCTGTAAATACACCTGCTTTCGTTGTCGTGCATGTAGTATTTGGTTGTCTAGAACATGAGGGTTGTATTTTTTATATTGACAGTGAGTGAATATGCATATTTAGAAACATTTCATTTTAAAATAAAAACCTTGAAAATATTTAATTGTACTGTATTTCTGTTGGTGCAGTACAAGTGAGAATGACAAACAAGAACGACCTTCTCGATTGGATCGCTATGTTGAACGTACCATTGCACTAATTTTAAATCTTTGGCATTCTTTTAATTACTGTGACCTAATTAGTGATGCAATTCGAATACCTGGCCTGGTAATACAAACCTACATCCCAATAATAATATATTGTATTACAAAAGAGAATTTATCTTGTTTAGTAAACCAAATTATAACAAAAAGAAGGCTCTTAGGTAAACTGAAGGATGTACAAAATTATTCATTATTTTTATTTTTAGATTAACTTTATTGTGATGGATATAACCTACCTGCTTTAGGTAGAATCCCAAGTATGTAAACAAGGAACGGTTTCCTTTCTTCGGAATTAAGCCAAAAATATGTAGCACCTTTGTTAACGGATTCGTTTAAGCAATAATGCGGTTAGAATGGCGAAACCATATGGGGCAAAACCACATGGGGAAAACCACATGGGGCAAAACCACATGGGGCAAAACCACATGGGGCAAAACCACACGGGGCAAAACCACACGGGGCAAAACCATATGGGGCAAAACCACACGGGGCAAAATCACCTGGGACAAAACCACATATACGTGGTAAAACACTACACGAGGCAATGAAACAACATTTTAGCGTTTTCGCTGATAAATTTATTATTATGTAGAACTTAAACTAAACAAAAGAGCAAATTCGAAACCTAACATCGATTTATTAATGATATTATTACTATTATTGTGTGTATTATTATTGTTATTACTATTATTATTATTATATTGTTATTGTTACGTATGTACTTCTCGAACTACTGAACACTCAGAATGATTAAGAGATTTTTTTAAAAGGATATTTACTAGTTTTAAAGAAACGATTAAGTTACCTTGTTACGACTAAAATGAACAAAATTAATTAATATAATAATGTATTATATGTACAATTTAAGGTCGGCACAGCAATAATTATTTAGAAACCCCTATTAAGTAAATTAACTACTGGTGAGTAAGTTTGAAGTTAAGTATAGTTTGAGCAAACGGTTTAAGCTAGTTGAGTGAAAGCGGAGAACGCGGCGCGCGCCGTCTTTTCGTCGGTTAAACTGGTGAGACGGCGAGCGTCGCGACGCTTTTAACTGTTCATTAAATCCCTGTTCGTGAATATCCGGCACTGGTCGAGCTAAATCTGTCAAATTCGTTAAAACTAATAAAGGCTTTGTTGTACTTGCTCAGCCTGCTTATGCTCCTTACGTTGTTCATGATGGCTTTGGTCTTGTCGTCCTCGAGGAACGTTCCCTTCTGTATGCTCGTCTCCATCTCCTTCAGCTTGGGGCTCTTCTTAACGGGTTCCATGGGGACGAAGGGCTTGGGGCGTTCGAATTTCATGTTCTTGTACTTCTTGTACATGTCCATGCGGAGTTTGTCCACTTTCATCTCCTGCTCGGCGAGTTTTGCTGCGAATTTGTCTTTGGCTCGTTTCTTGTCTTCTTCTTCCTGTTGTTTCACTCGTTCCATGTAGAGCTTGAGGGTGTCCTCTTGGGGCACCCTTTGGGGGCGAAACTCCACGATAGGGGGAGACGGCTCCTTAGCCTTCTTGGTCCCCTTGGCGCCCTTCACCATGGCTGCTGGAGGCTTGAGGTGCACTTGATTGTCTTCGGTTACACACCGTTTGATTACTAGATTGATTTCCTTCCTTGGACTCGTCGGGTGTGAGCGGGGGGTCACCTAACTTTCCCCCTTCCCCATACTTCCACCTCCTACTCCTTCCACCTCCTCTCCTTCCTTCTCCCTCTTCTTTTCCCCCTTCTCAACCTCTCAGCTTTCCATCCCTCCTTCCGCCCCATCCTCCTACCCCTTCCTCTTACCCCTTCCTCCTCCCCACTTCTCAAAACAACAGAAAACGAAGAGAGAAGAATTTGAAAATTCGCAGCAATCGCAGTAGGCACGCAGAACAATGCACGTAACGGATAAAATTTTGTTTACACTACGAGAGGAACACCAAAACATTGCAGCAATTTCGATTGCACAAGATAATTAATTGGTTTAAATGGTACCGATGTAATTTGGATCGAATCAACAGATTGAGCAACACCAGCCCCGGGTCCCCTGTCTATTTAAACTATTTGGCACGGATTTCAGATCAGACGACGGACTTCCAAACTTTGTGCCTCGACATGCCCACCGAGTCGAAGGTGTTGTTATACTGGAAGGGCTCCTTCCAGTTGTTCGACCTTCCTGACCTGCGTTCTTTGGTTATGTACTTCTTGTAATCCGTGAGAAACTCGCCTTTCTTGATGCTGTCCTCCAACTCCTGGAGCTTCGAACTCTTGACCACTGGATCCAGAGGAACGTACTCAGGAGGCGGTGGCAGATCCTTAATGACTTTCTTAGACTTTAAGACTATCTCCTTCCTGCGCTTATCTAATGAGTACTCCTCCTTAGACTTCTTCTCGGTGAAGTTGCTCACTCTTTCCTTCTCTTGCTCTATCATATCCTTCTCTAGGTTCACCGTTGAGAGGTCAAATATAATACCTAGAAAAAGGAACAACAATGCACCTGTTTGCTTGATAAAGAACGGCAAAAGAGTTTCAGCGACTGTAATGGACGTACCCACAAGGTCAATAGCCAGGAAATAAAAACTACAGGGGGTAGGGTATCGAAGAAATAAGACATAAACACGGAACCAAACAACAATTATATAGGAAATGATGATGAAGCAATGAATTTGAAGATAAATGAATTTGAATGAATTGGAAAACGAAATTGTGGACGTTCCAGAGAAATATGAAACAAAGAGTGTATCTGTGGTGTAACAATACAAAGAGTATACAAAGAATATGACAAAAGCCTTGCCTTTATGAGATCTCGATATACAAGGTGTCTCATTCTCAATTTCATAATCAGAGGAGTATGGCTCCACTACTAGAGGCATAGCGAATGTGAAAATACAAAAGTTTCAAGACATTATAAAAGGTATCTTCTTAAAATAATTCCGCGTTTCTATTATAACTGAAGGACGCTCAGGTTAATTTTATTTCGGTAAGTATGTAACACCTCACTATTTATATTTTAGATATTATCTACATGTCTAAAATAGCCCATTTTTGATATGCCTATTAATTTTTTTGACATAATTTTTCTCTAAACACTAATCTTTTTTGGATTATCACTATGATAGCCCTTCAATCCGTCGACAATGGGACACCCTGTATATACACTTTTTGAGTATTATATTATGTGGTATTATTATATGTGGTACTATAATCAGCAGGGGAATAACCGACCCACCCTGTATATCATAGTTAACCATACCTTTCGATGGCGTGAAAGGCACCTTCTTCCGCTCAACCTCAGGGGCTTCCAGCTTCGGCGGAGGCGCCCTCTTTCTCTCCCTTCGCTTAACTCCCGTGTCCTGAACCTGCCTCCTCGGCACCACGTATTCTTTAAATACCGGTTTCTTTCTCTCAGGCTTCACGATCTCCTCCTCCTCCTCTTCCTCCAATTCCTCCTCCTCAATTTCCGGGATCGGTTCCGGTTCGGGAACATCTGGAGGCGGCGTTTCAGGCCTGGGACGGTCATCCTCAGTCTCCGTGAACTGCAGCTCTCCGCCGTCCGTGATGGTCGACTCGCCGGGCAAGAACATGGGTTTGTTAGGATCGTCGCCCATGACCAAGCCAGGGAGCAAAGTGGGCTCGTTATCCATGAAGACTGTGAAGCCTGGGGTGTAATCGGAGGTTCCGTCTTCATTCTCGACGGTTTGTCCGGGCATGAACATGCCTCCTTCCTCCGAATTAACCATTTGGCCGGCGATAAAACGCTCGATGCCCGAGGGCATTTGAATCTTCATACCGGAAACATTGACGATTTCCACCATCTCCCCCTGGTGCATAATTTTAACAATTTCTGGAATTTCTGTCATGATGGGAAGCAACTTCAAGACTTCCGGTCCTCCAGATTTAAGTTTCTCATTGACATGCTTCGTCTTCTCCATGTCATCCACTTCCAAACCTATGGGCTCATCGTCTTCAATGGGCTCGTTAACATCGGCGACAATCTGCTTAGCGTCTTCCTCAAACTGATCCCAATCCATGTTCTCCATAGTCGCGGTCATCATGGTCTTCCAATCTGCCGTCCCTTCACCCCTTTGTTTAACCTTCCTCTTATTCGCCAACCGCATCATCTCCAGTTCCCAATCCTCAACC
Organism: Quadriops clusia; assembly: GCA_033557875.1. Taxonomy (NCBI): domain Eukaryota; kingdom Metazoa; phylum Arthropoda; class Insecta; order Coleoptera; family Hydrophilidae; genus Quadriops; species Quadriops clusia. The sequence goes on from JAWQRP010005640.1 coordinate 9,503, forward strand.
CCCGACTCCTTAGCCTCAAACAACTTCGCCAAGGACATGGTTTCTTTACCATAATGATGGTATTCCTCAATATCCTTCCTCGTCCAACCTTCTCCTCGGTAAAAAGGATTCCTCCCGTCGAACGTCACGACAGGTACCGTAATTTTTTTCCCATTCTTCATCTTAATCAAGATCTTCTCCGCCTTCTCCGCGACCACAATATCAAGAATATCCTTATCCCTAATAGCCCTCTCCATCTGGTGGGTGACCACCAAAGTGCAATCCTTCTCCGGAATATAATACGTGTAACATTGCCCCCTGCCCTTAGCCTTGCCCCTCATGAGCAAATCCAAATAATCATGGTGTTCCATCTCGCTGTCCAAGAAAGACGTCACATACTTCATGCTATTTTTCTTCTTCTGCCTCTTCTTCCCTTTCCCCTTCACTATGTACTTCCTCCGCTGTATTCGAGCCTGGTATTCCTCAAGCACGGGGATGTAGTGCTCCACCTTGTGCCCCAGAAGATGCTTCCCGGTGATGATGTGCCTCCGGAGGGCATCCTTGGGGGACAAGGGCTTCAGCAGCGGGAGGAAGAAGTTCCTCTGGAAGAGTTTGCTCGCTCTTGTCACGCGACAGAGCTGCAACATTACGTTGAACGGCATCTTGGAAGGTTGCTGGAGGTTGTTTGACTATATGGAAAAACGTCGAACGGTTTTGTTTATTGGGGAGTAGATCGATTGATTTCCAAATCTGTTGGTGGCGGAATCAATGAGTTTTTAACTTTGATGGCAAGTTAATTTATTTTTTAAGTCAATTGGTTTTTTAAGTCAATTGGTTTTTCAAGTTAATTGGTTTTTCAAGTCAATTGGTTTTTCAAGTCAATTGGTTTTTCAAGTCAATTGGTTTTTCAAGTCAACTGGTTTTTCAATTCAATCGGTTTTTAAGTTAATTGGTTTTCAATTTTCTTAGTATCCTGGTGAATCGTTTTCCTACTCATATGGTTTCTGAATTAATTG
>JAWQRP010005641.1:0-10494 GCA_033557875.1 Quadriops clusia
ATCGACTCAAAATCGCTCAAAACGTCGAGAATCATCAAAATCTCAAAAATTTTTTTCCGCATGATCACTATACTTTCTCTGCGAGAAAGTAAAAATATTCGAAATTAAAGGAAAGATTCATCAATGACATTAGCATTATTTACTTGCCGGACTCAAAATATTTTACACCTTTTATTCTTTTTATTTCTAATTCAATTCAGTTTTTATTCTGCAGCATTTTGTCCTGAATATTGTATTGAATAATTATTATTCTTCTTCCTTTCGCTATGTTTCTGTTATTATCCAAACTCTCAACATTAAAAGAGTACTGAAAACACAATCGAACAAGGCAAGGAAATGTTATCGACTAGAACAGCATTTAACTCAATACAAAAATACATAAAATAAACAACAAATAAAAAAACTCTTACTTATAAAGTAAAAACAGAACTAAATAGTTAAGTTAAAACAAAAGCAAAACTATATGTGGCAAAACTACACCATTTGTAAATATTTATTTATTTTTTCCTTGCTCACCTCTACAGGAAGATCCTAATTACTAGGTTGGTTGAAATATAACAAATAATAAAGTACACAAAGAGTCTATAGTGTGTTTTTCATTTTATTTGTCATTTTTTCTTTATAAAGAATAAACAATAACTTTCACCGAACAATAACATAGCTTCGAAAAAAGAAGTTTCTTCATGACGCCCTTAAAGGGGTAGTTAAATACGTTGATGACACCACCCTGCTGTCTAAAGATGACAAACAAGTCCAACTTAAGAACATACTAAAGTGTTTCATTGAGCAGCCAAGGAGTGCAAAACCTGCATACAACTTTTAACAATGATTAGAGCTGGTCTCCGGGATTTGTTAAGAGTTAAATTAGTTATAGATATTCCTATTTGATTACATTCTCTTCTCCATTGTAATAAAACATAGTATAGAGGGGTAGGTGACAGGACAGCCCCTTGATTTTTAATTTTGACTACAAATTCAAAAATTTGTAGTTGTTTCAAGAAATAAGATCACCAGTAAAATATTAAATAGAAACACAACAACAGTACTTCCTAAAAAAATTGTTGAAGCTCCAACAAACTCAAATAAAAAAAATCAGATAAACCTCGAAATGTATGTCTTATTAAAAAATGGCACCATCAAGGTATTTTTAATGTCAAAGTACATATTCAATTATCGTTTTTTTTTTTTAATAGAAAGATACATAAATTGTGAAAATCCCAGATGAATGGACAATACATTTGTTAACCCGTATACATTCAAAAATCCTAAAATATTTATGTGAAAATTATAGCTGCGTTTCTGATACCAGTATAATGAACAATTATTATAATAAAATGATTAGAAACCTAGTAGAAGTGAAATTAGTCAGCACAATATCATAATCAAGGTTAACTTAGATCCACCATGAACATGTTAAAAAAATCTATTACAGAGAAATATTGATAAAATAATATTTTATTTGTAACATTAATAGATAACATGAAATAACAGGAAATTTATATAAAATATAAAAAAAAAAGAAAACTGTATAAATCAAAATTATTAACATTTCTTTGGAAATATAAATTGCTTTGATAATGTAGAACGATATTCAGGCGTCATGTACTTGCCATTCCATACTTTCTTGGCAAGTTGATCATTGGTAATAGTGCAAATATCCGCGATATTTCCCTCCGAATTATTAATAGCTTTGCAAAATGATTGTATAAACCAAGTTCCCGTTTTAGTATCCCGAATGGCCGCATATCCATGAACCGTTGCGCAGTATACTAGTTTATCATCATAATTAACTTGTGCGCCAACAGGTCCATCAGTAGTCAGATCAGAACTTTCAACTTCCTTTTTCAACAAATTTTCGCCTCGACACGATTGCAAAATTAAAATTTTAGGTTTTCCTTTGAAATGCAGACACATTAAATCTTCTATATCTGATATCAGTACGGATCCACCATTACTTCCATAAACTTCCATTTCTCGGCCATGTGATAAAATAATGACAAAGAAAGATGAAAAACGTTTTGCTTTCTCTGCTGAATTAATAATTGCTGATTTTATAAGACTATCGGTGAGGTCATTTTGGATTTCGATCTCAAATCCACGTCTGCGAAACGTTTCGTCTAGTACTTCAACGTCTTTTTCTGTTCCCAATCTTCTAGATAACATTGGCTGATTTGTATCACGCCTATAATCCGGATAAAAGTTCTCTTGATTTATTATTAAACAATATCCAGGGTACTCTGAATCGAGATGATATTTTTTAGAAGTGAAACATTGGGAAACTGGAATTGAAGCAATGCTGCTTTTTCTAGATCCCAAACTGCAATCATCATCAGGGATCGTTTTATCTACGAGTAATTGCTTTGATGGTGCATTAGATTTTAACAAGTTCTCAAAACTCTTAATTTGTCGACTGTTGAAAATTGGTTGTTCATCTTGTTTTCTCTCGGAGGCAATATTTTCCTCTTCCGGGCTTGTGTTAGGTTCATATTTTGATTTAAATTCATTTAATAAGGTTGTAGTAGCAATTTCCACATCGGGCGTGAGCAATTCGTAAAAGTCATCTTTATTCTTTAAGTGCTGCGTGAAATTTGTCAAATTATCTAAACTAATATATTTTTCAATTGACCAATATAAAAATAAGCTTTCTAATTCGTCGTAATGTTCATACATTAATTTTTTTTTCTTAAAATCGTCTTTAACTTTTTTGAGTATATCTTTCACTTCATTTGGTTCTAATGTCTCAAATAGTCGATACAAATTCTTTTTTTTATTATTTATAAATAAGCTAGTAGGTGAAAATGGCAAAAAGCGGTGTAAAGCTTCTTGTTTGTTGCAGCCTATAAGGCGCAGTATAAAAAAATTTTGAATTATTGCCAAAGCTTCCAGAAACTTATCGTTCCAGTTGCTGTTGTGCTTGCTTTCTGCAAGACCCCAATCTCTAAAAATTTGCCTTCTAGCTTGATTTTGCAAAAGTTTAATTTCTTGTAAGGCCAAATGAGGTTCATCAAATAACAAGAAAATTAATGAGACCTTGTCGTTATTGTCTAGTTTCTCCTCAATTTTGTCGATTGTTTCAAGAGTTAAGTGTATGCGAGAGAAAGGCACATTTTTGGAGTTCTTTGGAACAAGGACTGCGTCTACTTGAAAAGAGTTGGCCATTTCATCCACAACTGGAAAGAAATTTAATTTACTGCATTTGAGAGAACTACTTTGATTTTGCAATAAATAGAAATTATGGTGTAACAATTTATTAAATGTTGTATTATTAGTTAATTGTTAAGTTATTATAAGGTTTGGTTACGTTTTTGATAGATTTTATCAGTAAGTCTATTTATCAGTAAATGCTGAATTTGCAAATTGATTACCTTCAGGTTCATCAGAATCCGAAGAACTGTATTCTAAGTTGGATTTATGATCCACGTATACTGTCTTAATGGAATTTCCCATCTGGGAATGAAAAATGAAATTAAACGTAAGGGGAATCACCGAGTAAATAAGGCGTAAAAGTTTAATAAACAAAGATAGACATTGCGGCAGCATTGTTGTTAGAAAAACATGAGTCATTCGTGAAGAAATCTGCAAACAATGTCATGTAACCAGAACCACATGACCCCCAGTTGTGATACGTCATTGGACGAACAGTTGGGTCACTCGGCTTATTGACTATAGATGGCGCTTGTTGAAAGCCATTTAAAATTAAAATTGTAAATCAACCAAATTGAAGTTGAAATAAGTAAATGTTAAAAAAGAATAAAATTTCAATACAAATAAAAATAACAAATAATAATTTAAACCAAAACACGTAATTAAAGTTTATAAAAGAAGAGGACAAAATTTCACCTTCGCATGACCTTTTGAAAAATTTATTTTCCAACGCTTTTGGCGTATTTATTTGTAGCAGAGATAAGATCTCTGTTTGTAGTATCAAAATTGTTAGTGATGCATGTACATAATAATTATATAGTAAAATACCATAAAATTTAGGGCTGATAAGATGTACAGGCCGTTTTTATTAAACTGTTTTTTTCTGTTGTTTGTTGCAGCTATGGGGACTTTTCATTTCTTCCCCATAAAACATTAGGGATTCTACACCTGCAAAAATCTGACCAATGGTGGCATTCGTCAGTGACGTATGTCAACGTGACTGACAGGCTCGAATTGCGTGGATTTCACGTATTTTCGCCGGCGCCGTCACGATTTCGTCGATAAAGCATTTCTAGCGGAATTCTTTATTAATATCTCAGAACGGGACGAGATCGGTCGGGCTTTGAGGTTATTGTAAGAGTTTAGAGATTTTGCTTAGAGGCTCGAGATGTCTTTCAATAGGTCTACGTTTTTGCTAGCTGGCAAATACAATCATGTACTCGTATCTTCAAGAGCTAGGTAAGAACAATTATCTAATTTTCTCAAAAAAAAAATTAATTAGTTTGATTGTTGCTACAATCACAGTACAAATAATTTTAATTGGTTAAAGCATAGAACAGAATAGATGATTCAATTTAAACTGTATTGCACGAAAGATTCTTAAACGAATTGAATATCTTTTTCTTTTAATAATTTACTATTTGATTTTGTGATGCAACATTATTTCTAAAAAATAATGATACAATTTAAACACTAGTTTACTTTTCCTTCACAACAATGAATTTATTTGCAATTAAAAACATATTACAACTTAGGCTTCAAGTTCATTGTAACAATGAGCCAATAAAAAACTACATCAATGATACAAACAATAATGTTTATCAACAAAAGATTTCTAATTTACTTCAGTTGGATTCGATGTTTATTTGTAATAAACAAAGCTTAATTGCAGCAATCAATTTTTAATTGTAGTATTCAATGAAATAACTGTCTTACATGCAGCGTATTGATCTAAAAATATCAAGAATGCACTTACAAATAACGTGGAAGTATTTATAAACCACTTCTGACATATATCTCCAACAAGTTGACTGATAACTTACTACTACGCTCATAAGTGTATGAGCATATGCAAAACTTATCTTCATCAAATAAGTATTTTATGATATATATTCTGCCGTGTTTAATACCAGTACATATTATTATTACCATATTAAATATTTGTTTTGTCACTTTTTTCATTTATTTAAACAATACAATTAATTATTTTTTACGTGACAAAATCTACAACGAAAAATTTGAAATATGATTTATTCTATACTTCGAATAAAAATTACATTAAAATTTAATCTATTTATTCATCGATACTACAATCCAAATCAATCTCGATGTAACTACATAGTAAAATTACATTTTAGCCACTGGCTCCAAGATGTCCCCATGGGGCCCCCAGACGCAATATTGGGAGTCACGGAAGCCTTCAAAGCCTCTACAAATCCTAAAAAAGTGAACGTCGGCGTTGGGGCTTACAGAGACGACAACGGCAAACCATTCGTTTTGTCATGTGTCAAAGAAGCCGAGAAACGCATAATGTCGCAAGAAATGGATCATGAATACTCTCCAATCGCCGGAAATGAAAAATTCTGCCAACTAGCAGCCACTTTAGCTTTTGGAGACAAAAGCAAAGCGATTGCCAGCAACCTCAATGCTTCTGTACAAGCACTGTCAGGGACGGGAGCCCTTCGGCTGGCTACAGCCTTCTTATACAAGTTCCTGCCCTGTGACAAGTCAGTGTGGATGCCCACCCCCACTTGGGGCAATCACATACCTACTGCGAAACACGCTGGATTAGACGTGAAGAGGTATCGGTACTATAACCCTGAGAATTGTGCTTTGGACGTTGCTGGCTTCTTTGATGATATAAATGTGAGTATTGAATTTAATTTAATGCAATAGCCTGCTTACAATATTTTACTAGTTAATTGTATAATTACTACATATCTACTTATTGCTGTGTACACATATACAGGATGATCTTTTTTCAAATTGCCAGTGAATGGATACACACTTCTCAGGGTCGCCAATGCAATCATCCGTCTTCTAGTATGTGCAAACCGCGTTGGTGACTGTGAGAATTGGGCATGCACCCACTGGCAATTTGAAAAAAGATCTTACCATGTATCTGTATACATTTACCATGTACAGCTTAAGATTAATTAATAACTGATATAATAAAGATATTTAGATATGATGTTGACGAATGTGACTGTTGTGGATCTATTTGATACGCAGTAGCAAATTATGGTCAACTGCAAAATTAGGCAACCAGACATTTATATGGCATACACTTCCATTAGATTTATATTGGTCTATACCACAGAAATGTATATAATAAAAGTTACTTGACTGTACATACAGTGCAACCTCGTTAAGTCGGCCCCCGTTATGTCGGATCTCCGGATAACCCGGATCAGTTCAGGGAAATTTTAAAATTAGCTGTTTGTCGTCCGCCCAGACTGCCAAACTTGGGACGGATGTTTGTTTACCGTTTATTGTGTTTGTTTAGGCGCCAAACACACCAAAGCCGAGCCGAGCCGGGCTGGGCCGAGTCGGGCGAAAATCGCCTAAGCGCTAAATATGCAGGATACATATATACATACATGTTGTTGTTTAACCCAGATTTTCGATATGTCGGATCGGCCGCGGTCCCGGCTAGTCCGACTTAACGAGGTTGCACTGTACTTATTATTGTATTTTTTTTCGTCATTTTTAATTTATACTAAAGTCTAACAATTAACATATTAATATAGTTCTATTTGTAAAATATACATACAGTGTTACATTCATATTAGGTGTCTCCATCTTATGTTTCTTTTAACATTTACTAACTTATTTATTGTGTACACAAACCTATAAATAATGTAGTCTATATCTAGTTTTTGGTATTGTTTATTTACTATTTATTTAAAACAGATCATAAAATAAAGAAAAATATATGGTATTTCATTTAAGTTATAATTTTATTATTCTATTATAAATTTTATTAATATTATTTGTATCTCTTTTGAAGTTTACGCAATTTAGATTTTTCTTAATATATAAAGATTCACATATTTTTCTTTTGTACCAATTATTTTCTTTTTTAAGATTTTTACATTTTTAAAGTCAAACTGATGTTTTTTGTCAATTGCATGTTGGCTTAATGCAGTACAATTTTCTAAAATTTTCTAAATTGTACTGTAAAAATTCCTAAATAAGAAAATACTTGGTACAAAAGAAAAATATATTAATCTTTATATATTAAGAACAATCTAAATTGCGTAAACTTCAAAAGAGATACAAATAATATTAATAAAATTTATAATAGAATAAAAAAAAATTATAACTTAAATGAAATACCATATATTTTTCTTTATTTTATGATCTATTTTAAATAAATAGTAGATAAACAATAACAAAAACTAGATATAGACTACATTATTTATAGGCTTGCATACACAATAAATAAGTTAGTGAATGTTAAAAGAAACATAAGATGGAGACACCTAATATGCATGAAACACTGTATGTATATTCTACAAATAGAACCATTTTAATATGTTAATTGTTAGACTTTAGTATAAATTAATAATTAAGAAAAAAAAAACAATAATAAGTATTAAGATAAAATGTGAAAAAAAATTAATTTTAAAAAGTCTTGTCTTGTGTTGTTTAATTTATTGTAATTGTATTTTAACATAGAATTTCTTATTGTAAAGTTAGTAATTTTAAATCGATGTGCTTATCTAATGTATGTACCTTGTGATGTTGAATTGTAGTTAAAAGTCCAGAAGAAGCTTACAAAAAAAAATAAGAGCGAAGCATCGACAATTAAAATAAAAAGAAAAATGAAACAATAATCATAAAGCATTCTTTTATTAGACCTTAAACCCCAGTAATAAAGAAAACTTTAATCAACAAGAAAATAACAAAAAGGTCATTACAATTATATAAACAAATTAATTTTTAAATTTGTTCAAATTTTATATTTTATGTCAACGACAAGAGAACGCAGACAAAGCGACGGTAATCTGCGTAATACAGAAAAGGACAGTTCACTTGTTGTTTTACCAATACCCATAAAGGTCATACCTAATGGAAAAAAATCCTTTCAAGTCGGAGCGGAAAACAAATTCGCCGAAACACACATTTTCCGAATTTTGCACTTCGGGCTTAAATAATGTAGAAGGTCGCTTCGGGGGAGGTTTATGTGAAATATTGCGGGGGAGCTTTATTTAGGCCGTGAGTTGTAAATGCGAGCGCCCCATTGCTTGTAAAAGGACTTCGAAGGATGAGGCGTCTTCCCCACCAGGACAAATAAAATATTTCGACATTGTTTGCCTGCTTTAAGCCTAATGCCCACGGGGCGGAGGAGTAAATCTGGCTATTCGCTCGTCTACTTTGCACAACGAGGTTTTACTGCCTTTTTGCTTTTAAGCAACTTAAATATTTGTTCGGTAACAATTTAAGCGAGTTATATCAAATATACTTTGCGAGGGTGGGAATACTCTCTTAATTAGGAATTTTCTGGCTGGGAACTGATTAGAGACGAAGTCATTAAAGTTTTGCGGAAAGAAGTTCTGTTTAAAAAAGGTCTGCGCCCAGAAGTTCTGGTTAAACAAATTTTGCTTACACCAGTGCTGTTTAAACAAGTTCTGCTTAAACAAGTTCTGCTTAAACAAGTTCTGCTTAAACAAATTCTGCTTAAACAAGTTCTGCTTAAACAAGTTCAGCTTAAACAAGTTCAGCTTAAACAAGTTCTGCTTAAACAAGTTCAGCTTAAACACGTTCTGCTTAAACAAGTCTGCTTAAACAAGCTCAGCTTAAACAAGTTCTGCTTAAACAAGTTCTGTTTAAAATAGTTCTCCTTAAAAAAGTTCTCTTTAAAAAAGTTCTTTTTAAAAAAGTTCGCTTAAAAAAAGTTTTCTTTAAAAAAGTTCTCTTTAAGAAACTTCGATGCTAAGAAGTTCAGTACTAAGAAATTCTGTCCTAAGAAGTCCTGTGCTAAGAAATCCTGTGGTAAAAAGTCCTGTGCTAAGAAATTCTGGGCTAAGAAATCCTCTGCCAAGAAGCGTTATGCCAAGAAGCGGTATGCCAAGAAGCCCTGTACAGAGGAGTCCTGAGCAAAGATAGCTTGTGCAAAGAAATCCTGAGCAAAGATATCTTGTGCAAAGGAGTCTTGAATTAATAATTAGTGAAGTTGGCAAGTAGTTACATCCACGTTAAATTTTAACTAGAAATGGGAATACTGCTTTGGAAGGAGATATTCTCGTAGTCCTGGGCTAATAAACCTATTTTCCGCAGTATAAAAGCAAAGAAACGGTTTTAAATTATTGCACTAAGAAATATGTAACTACATACTCCAAAGCTCCAGCCCATATATGTGGCTCCAGACATCCATTTGACTGATTGGCTGTGAATAACGTTTTATTTGAAATAGACATTTATGTTCTAATATTCTTATATACGTAGAATACGGAGATCAATCGAGGGTTACTTCCTACACTTTCTTTCACATGTGTGTGTCCTTCAAGATAAGAGAAAAATGAACGCATAAAAAAGATTATAGAAATTGAAAAAAAAATGAAAGCTCCTGATTTTAATCAACCATTCCTTCTAATATGTACATAAATACATACTTTAACCGGCTATAAGCCCTAACTTTTCCATAGATGCCAAGCAAATCCCCAAAAAGCAATAATACGAAATTTGCATAATCCTACTTATACAAGGATCTACGATAATAGCTATCTGCAACAAAGAAGAAGAAGATTTATAGAACATCCCCGTGAGAAGGGGAGAGAAACTTTTTGCTCTGCTCTTGGAATCTTTCAATGCGCCACATCTTTTCCATACAAATCGGCTTGAGGAGTTGTCGGAGCTGAAAAATGATAGCTACTGAGAAAAGGAGGAAGACGAGTTAAACATATTTGAGGAATATAAATTAAAATGGTGCAAAACGAATTAAAAATAGAGGAACACTAATTAAAATAGAGGAACACTAATTAAAAGAGGAACACTAATTAAAAGAGGAACGCTAATTAAAATAGAGGAACGCTAATTAAAATAGAAGAACACTAATTAAAATAGAAGAACACTAATTAAAATAGAGGAACACCAATTAAAATAGAACAAAACGAATTAGAAATAGAGGATTTAAAAATATACGGCAGTCGCAGAACGTTAAAATGATAAAATAAATATAGAAAACATGTTAAAGATATCACAGAAAGAAAAGTTGCAGTAAATTTACAGTAATTGGTTTTGGTCCCTTTGTAGTCAAGTCCCTACCATTACTATGTAAATTTACAAACTCTTTTCGTAATATTCAATTATGATTGTACTAGTTCATGCCCGTGAAAAATCACGGGCAGCCATGTACACATATATTTATTACCATGTACACGTATACTTATTTCAATGTGCGCATGTACATCTGACCATGTACACGTGTACATATTACTATATACACATACATTTTATCCTACATATATATTTAATCTTATGATTTCGACATATACATATTATCATGTTCACTAAAAATTTATGCAGCAGTAATGTATATAGCAGCGAACAGAAGAACATAATAGT
>JAWQRP010005642.1:0-10494 GCA_033557875.1 Quadriops clusia
CAATCTTTACTATGGAATTTCATTTATTTACACTACATTCTGATAATGCTAGAAAAAATAAAATGAAAGAGAATAACAAAATTTTCTATGATCTTAGAGAAGGGGATCAATCTGGAAAATATGTCAAAGCAGAAATGTTGGAACAAGTACATTATCCAACCGGCGGGTATTCATTTTTGGAATATGAACCTAACTATGTAGGTCATATTGTAGATTTAAACAGAAAAGCTTTAAAAAAACAATATATGCATCCTGGGGGATTAAGAATAAAGAAAATAACAGACTATACTGAAAATAATAAATTTTCTAATAGAAAACATTATCTCTATTTTGAAGACACTTATTTGGAGGACGCTCTTGAGGATCTTGGAAACTATTCGGGAATATTATCTTTCACACCTAAGTATTTATGGGAAATAAACTTTACATACCATGCTGGGGCACTTCAAAGCTTTTATGACTATTGGGCATTTTTTTCAGGGACAATGAATCAGGCATATGCAAATTTGGAAGGATCGCCTTATGTTGCTTATTCAGAGGTTATTGAATGCTCGGAAGATTTGCATGGGAATATAAAGGGTTACACAATACATAAATTTTCTAATTATAATAAAGGCTATTTTGATTATAGTCCTCTTGTGAATATGGGTATTTCAGGTTGGGTGGGAGAAGGCAGTTGCTCTAAAATAGTAAACTCTCATTATACTACTCCCCATACACCATTCAGTAAAAATAAAACAAGAGGCAGACTTCTAAGCCAAGAAGTATTTGACAGTAACGCTAAATTGAAATCTGGAATATATTACCAATACGCTTATACTTTTCCTAAGATTGTAAGAGACATACATCTAAGACCTATTTTAAATGGGCAAGCAAGTCCTATAAAATATTCACTCGGAGGTAGCTATGAGCGATATATATATCAAGATAGTAAAATGATGAAAACAGAAAAAGTAGTTGAAGGCGTGGATACATTGATTCTAGAGACAGAACGAAGTTATAATGCAGAAGGAAATGTTAGTCAAGAGATTGTGTTTATAAATAAAAGTCTTTCAACGAAAAAAGAAATTATGTATTCAGGAGATCTATTTCGGAAAGGTAACTATAACAAATCAACAGCTTATGCATCTATGGAAAAGGACTATATTTACATATATCCAATTGAGATAGTAAAGTATAGAAATGATAACGTTATTAGCTCTGAAGTAATTGATTATAGTTTAGCAAATCCAGGTAATTACATCCCATCGAAAAATTATCGTCTTAAAACAAATACTCCTATTCCTACATCAGATTATAAATATGCAAAACTTAAAGATGAAGGTGTATTGACATTTGATAATAGATATGAACTATATATGCATTCGGAAGCCCTTTCTAAATACCCGGTACCTCACTACGTGAAAACGAATTCTTCTAAAACAGTATATTTGTGGAGCTATTCTGGAAAATACATTATAGCTAAAATAGAAAATGCAACAATAGATGAAGTGAGGATTGCATTGGGAGGCAGTGCAACCTATTTCAACGATCTTGCAAATAAAGAACGACCGACCTCTGATGATTGGGCGAAAATTAGAAACTTACACATTGCCTTGCCCCAAGCTATGGTCAATAGGTATACCTACGAACCTTTTGTGGGTGTAACTTCCGCAACGGACCCAAAGGGGTTTACCACTCTTTACAAATATGATAGTTTTGGCAGACTAATAGAAACTTCTTTTCATGAAGATGGAGATATTTATGTGACTCAAGAGTATGAATATAATTATCAAAAACAATAAAATTCTGCAATTATGAAAAATAACATAATAAAATATCGTATTACAATATTACTGTTCTTGTTAGGATTTACGTTATTAACTTTTGCAGAAAGTTATCCTAGTGTAAATTTAGGTACCTACAGAGAAAAATTCTCTATAGGAGAACAAGATATCGGTGTTGGTCCAACAAGTTCGAGAGTAAATCTATATTATTATATCACTCTTGACAGTTATAATGATTTTGATCTATGGGATATACGTATGTCATTTCGTAGTATGAGAAATGATACTTATACCGAAATATTTATTACTGATAGAGAAGGTGATTATGGTGAATATTCTAAAAAATCCACAGTACATCATATACCATTATTAGGTTTTGCTTCCAGAGAGTATTGTATTACTATTAGTATAGATAATTGTTATTATGGAGACTTATTCAGCTTAGAAGTCTATGGAAAAATACAAGATAATGCAAGCACTGATAAGAATTATATAAAGACTCGTACCTACACCAATGGGCTGGGATTGACATTTTTAGATCAGATAGCCTATTTAGATGGTTTGGGGCGTCCTGTACAAACAGTTCAGTCAAAGATAACCCCTTCAGGGCATGATTTAGTTACCTTCCAAGAATATGATCCATTCGGAAGAGAATCCAATCAGTGGTTACCAACAGTTATTAAAAATAACAGTAATGCATTTGCTGACCTTACTAAAGTAAAAGCAAACGCAAATTCTACATATGGTGATGCGGCTCCGTACAGTAAACCTGAATATGAAGCTTCTCCCCTGAATCGAGTATTGGAACAATATGGACCGGGAGATAATTGGCATGCTAATAAAAAAGCTGTCCGATACGAATATGGAACTAATAAAGGTGCTGTTGCAACATCCAGTGAATTGAAATTAGAAAATAAAGACACTTTGAGTGGAACCTATGCAGCGTGTGACCGAATCATTTTAAAACCGGGATTTGCTTTCAAGGCGACCCCAGAGAAAAGTATGGTACTCTATATAGATCCGTCCCAGTGTAACCAACCAAAATCATTATCAAAAACTGTCACTAATAACAAACTCAGTGGCCTTAATTCAGCTTTTCTCACATGCTTAAATTGGGGAGTATCAAGCAATGGATTAATTAGAAAAGGAAGTTATGCAAATGCTGAGTTATATGTAACACTGGTTTCGGATGAAGATGATAATATAGCTTTGGAATTTAAAGATAAATTAGGACAGATTGTCCTTACCAGACAAATTAATGGTAGTGAAAAGTATGATACTTATTACATATACGATGATTTTGGAAACCTTCGTTATGTATTACCACCTTTAGCTGTAGATAAACTAACTCAGGATATCAGCGATGATGCGGAGGTTATGAAACAATATGCTTATATCTATAAATATGACGGTTATCAACGTTGTATTAAAAAACGTATTCCCGGAAGTGATTGGATCTATTACGGATATGATAGGGCAGATAGAATGATACTATCTCAGGATGGGGAACAAAGAAAATGGGGATATTCTACCTACTACAAACAGGATGAGTTTAATCGAATTATCGAATCTGGCATAATTGAATATTCCGATTTCAGCGAAAATACATGTAATTATTTAGGAGATTATATGCTAGAATCTCATGTAGATGAAATTTACACCGTAGTATCATATCTGTCTGACAATCAGTATGATCATTATTCTAGTTCTATTCCTACAGAGCTGAAGTATGATAAATCAAAAGAGAACATTTATGGTTACCGATATGGAGATGATAATTCAACATATTATCATAAAGGTTTGCTCACAAGGAGTATCACAACCTTGCTTGATGGATCTGATAGGCAACTTTCTACAACCATGTATTATGATGAACGAGGTAGAATGATCCAAAAACGTTCGCAAAACCATTTAACAGGAGTCGATGTAGAATATATAGCATATAACTTCACTGGTCAGCCGACTCAAATTCTAAAAGAACAAATTGTAAAATTTGATAATAAGACTGAAGTAAAAACGTCTGAATTATATAAATACTCCTATGACCATGCAGGAAGACTAAAAGAAATAAAACATCAGCTGAATAATGGCAGAACAATTTCCCTTGTTGAAAATATGTATGATGAATTGGGTAGGTTACAATATAAACATTTAGGAGGAAGTACAATACCTGAATTAAGTATGAACTTTAAATACAATGTTCGTTCTTGGCTTACTGAAATAGAAAATGATCAGAGTGAATTTGATGAGAATTTTGATTATACTTATGGAGGTAACATAAAAACAATGGAATGGACAACATATGACCATGATAAAAGAGATTATTGCCGAAGAGGATATAATTTTAAATATGATAATCTATCTCAATTGAAAAATGCTCAATACATGGAAGAGGGGGAAACGGATATATACTATTTCTCGACAGAATATGATTATGATAAACATGGAAATATGAAAAATATTTATCGGGGGAGTGCTATTTCTGATGGTGCACCAATTGATGAATTAGAATTTTCGTATAATGGGAATCAATTATTGAAAATAAAGGACTATGCAAGGAATCGTAATAATCTGATTGAAGAATTTAAAGATTGGTCAGATAAAGATATTGAATACCAATTCAATAAAAATGGGGCGATGACGCAGGATTTAAATAAAGGTATTAGTAATATTGATTATAATTACATAAATTTACCACTATGGATAGATATAAAATCGCCAGTAGCAGAGGCTAGAAATGAATATATTTATAGTGCCGACAAAGTAAAACGGCGAGTTATACAACGGTATAACACAAATTATAACAATTCACCTGTTGTAGGGTCAAAAATCAACATTTTAGCATTGGATAGGACTAAAACAACAGATTATGCAGGCAATAAAGTTTATGAAGATGGGAAATTAAAACGTATTCTATTCGAAGGTGGCTATATCGAGGATCAGATATACTATTTCTATTTAACCGACCACTTGGGTAATAACAGGGTTGTTATGCATGAAGATGGATATGTGGAACAAACGAATCATTACTATCCGTTTGGAATGTCTTTTAGTGAGGGACGAGATACAAATAAGCAGCCTTACAAATACAATGGAAAAGAATTTGATTCGATGCATGGATTGAATATGTACGATTACTCGGCACGTCATTATGATGCGGCTATAGGACGGTTTACGACAGTAGATCCTATGGCTGAAACATATTATTCGTGGTCACCGTATGCGTATGTTGGTAATAATCCGCTAAAACGAACTGATCCCACTGGAATGAAATGGGGAGATTTCCAAAATAGAGATGGAGATCCAAATAATCCAATACAATTAAAGGAAGTAGAGGTAACTGCTAAACGTTCGTCTGATAAAGATATGCTACATATGAGGTATTATCAATTTTTGCAAAAAATTTATGGTGCAGGATTTGACTATATTATAAATAGAGATCCAAGCCCACTGATAACAGATTTAGCTGTTACAGCAGAGTTTTTTTCAGGAGCAGGTCCTCAAAAAAGAGAATTTGGTGCAGAAACGTCATCCTCAAAATCATTGAAAAAATCACATTTAACAAAAATGGCATTGATTAAGTTTTTTCAACTCCAAAAAAATAAAGGAGGGAATAAACACTCTTTTGGAGTTGGCTTCAATCCGCTTGAAATAGCTGGCAGTGGCCCTGTTTCAGATTTGGATTATTGTAGTGGATATAGTACTGCTCAATTTGTAGGATCTGCATGGTATATTATTAATATAGTAGGAAACAGCGTTAATATAACAGTGACAAATAAACTTAGTCAACATTCAGCATTTCTTCACATTGGCATATTTGGTGAACCAACACGTTCAGAGACTCCTTTAGGAACGTTAGGGAATACTGAACAAACTTATAGATTTTCAATGTCATTGGAAGAAGCCAAAGAAATAGTAGGAAGTAGATATAATTTTTAAATAATAAAGATATGAAATTGAAATTATGTATCTTAATATTTTTAATAACAATTCAAAGTTGCTATTTAGGAGTTGGCCGCAAATTTCTTGTGGAAGGTTACGAGTTATCTTGGGGAGATTATTATGGAATTACTAGTAGTATGGGGTATTGCATAATATGTCAACCTATGATTCCTGAGGATTTTTATATAGAAGATATAAAAAGTGTGAGTTGGAATGAAAAAATTCTTATTGCTGAAAAAAACACGGATAAAATTGATAGATGGTATGTCGTAAAAGCCAAGGGTTCCAGTCTTAGTTGTAATGATGGAGATACTATCATTAGCGAGATTACAAGAGTTCAGGTAGATTCAATACTTCAACGCCACAACTATAAATCCCTGAAAGAAATGATATTAGTTAAATGATATTATTTTATTTATCAAATATTAATAATTTAATCTCATAAAATTCCATTTTTTTACCTCGATGTCTTGTTATAATAATTTTTTAATTTTAGCCAGATTACAATATAAATTGACGTTTCACATAAATTCAATAATAAAGTCTTTTTCCTAAATAAGTAAGTTCTAAGTTGATATCTAAATAAAATGTTATATTGAAGAGGTTTTAGATTTAAAAAGAAAAGAATAGTTATAGCGTAAGCATTCGGGGTAGTGCATCTTTCGAGAGAGTTTGAAAGGATTTAGCTTTGCATCAACAAGAGTTAACAATTATTTAATGAGCAATCAGTTTATGCAAAAGAAGAAACAAGAAAGACAACTACCGGGATCAAGGCTATCCAAACGTCAGGCCTACCCTCTGATAGAACAGTATTTTAAGAGCGGTTTAATGCCTCGTGATTTTTATAACCAAGTCGGTTGGAGTGATAATCAGTTTTTCTCATGGCGTAAGCGTTATATGGAGGAACACAACATGCTGTCAGAAGAAGAATTTACGCCAGCCGGTTTTCATCCTATAGAAATAAATTCGACCGCAAATGAAACACCGGTAAAATCCGGAGAACAGTCAGGCCAGGAGTTTACTATTGAGATCATATATCCTAATGGAGTGACGCTCCGGGTATATTCAAAGAACACAGCGCAATTAGTCGATTTGATTAAACTCTATTGATTATAATGTTTAATCTTACCGATTCTCTGCACTATTACTTATGCTCCCATCCGGTGGATATGCGCGGAGGTTTTGACCGCCTATGCGGTATAGTAAAAATCTCAATGGGTCGGGACCCTCTAAGCGGCGAGGTTTTCGTTTTCATAAACAGATCTCGCAGCCGCATCAAGCTCCTGCATATGGAAAGGGGTGGTTTAGTCCTCTATCACAAACGTCTGGAATATGGACGTTTAAGTATCCCAAAGCTGAATTCGATCACTGGAAGCTATCACCTTTCCTGGTGCGATTTAGTACTTATGGTCGAAGGAGTCTGTTTAAATCAGGTTAGCCATAAAAAAAGATATAATATTCCACATAAAACCGCATAAATAAAGGATTTAAATCTTGTGTACACCATCTGTTTTTTTGTACCTTTAGGATATGGAAAGAATGCAGGAATTGGAACAAAAGCTACAAGAAGCCCTTCTTTATAATCGGGAATTGGAGTTGAAGAATACCTTCCTGCGATCCAATAATGATAAGCTGGAATCAGATAACCAACAGTTGCAGACCAAACTGTCCAAACTCAGCGATGAATTGCTTTATTTACGACGAACATTATTTGGTCGATCTTCAGAACGTTATATCAAAGAAGACCCCAATCAGCTAAGTCTTGATTTTTATGGATCGGTACAACTTGAAGAAGAAAAGGTTTATCTCAATGGCGTATCCAAAAGAGTCCCGATACTACTAAAAGACGATAGTGATAATCCCATCAAAAAGCATCCTGTGCGAAAGCCTTTGCCTGAACATTTACAACGACATCAAGAAATAATAGAACTTAAAGATTTACCGGAAGGGACTAAATGTATCGGAGAGGAGATAACCGAGATATTAGAATATATTCCCGGCGAAATTTATGTTCGACAGATTATCCGCAAAAAATACGCCTTACCGGAGGGAGCGGGCATTATCATGGGTGAATTGCCGGGATTACCTTTACCCAGAAGCAATGCCGGAGCCTCTTTGTTAGCCAATGTATTGGTAAGTAAATTTCAGGATCATCAACCCCTTTTCCGGCAGATAGAAATATTTAAACGAAATGGGGTTCATCTGGCAGCATCAACAGTCAATGATTGGTGCGCATCAGCTATAAACTTACTGGAGCCGCTCTACCGACAATTAAAAAAGAATGTATTAAGCTGTGACTATATCCAAGTAGATGAAAGTACGATTCCGGTATTGGATAAAGATAAACCGGGGGCAGCCCGTAAAGGATATCACTGGGTGGTACGTTCTCCGGAAAAAGGGCAATTATTTTTCCACTATGATAATGGCTCCAGAGCCAGGTATGTAATAGTTGATTTACTCAAGGACTTCAAAGGTACAGTACAGAGTGACGGCTATGGAGCATATGAGATCTATGAAAAAAAACGGGATGTTCTTTTACTGGGATGTTGGGCGCATGCCCGGCGGAAGTTTGAACAGGCGTTAGGCAATGATCCGCCACGAGCCGAATATGCTCTCGAACAAATTGGCAAACTCTACAACCTGGAGCGTCGAGCTATCGATAATAACTTTTCCAAAGAACAGACAGAAACAATACGTAAGGAGGAAGCATATCCCATTTTATGTAACTTTGAGAAATGGATTGATTTAAATTATCCCCATGTGTTGCCTAAGTCGAAAATTGGGCAGGCTATGTCATATACTTACAGCATATACCAGCGTTTAGCCCGCTATGTACTCGATGGAAGATATCGTATCGACAATAATCTGGCAGAAAATGCAGTGAGACCTTTGGCATTAGGACGCAAAAATTATTTATTTTGCTCAAATCATCAATCAGCAGAGAGGACAGCTATGATCTATTCTTTGCTCGGCACCTGCAAAATATCAGGGATAAACCCTTCTCTCTGGCTTACCGATGTGTTAAACAGAATACAAGACCATTCTATACAAAAATTAGATGAACTTTTACCCGGAAATTGGATTCCTTCCGCTTTGATTAATAGGGGTGAGAATTAAAATTATCTTTCATCTTGATAGCGTTTGTATAAGCGCCATACTTGAGATGTGGTAAAACGGTATCCTTTGCTGGTTTTAAATCCTTGTTTGTTCAAGGTCTGTGTAATCTGCAGATATGTTCTATCCTCTCTTCTCATCATTACTATAAGGGCTAAGGCTCGTTTATTGTTCTCATTGTTCAATGCTTTAGCTTTATTGGTTTTGACGCTATTGGCTATAGCTTGGACATGGTTGTTTAATAAGTTTTCCGGCTTACCTAATTTTATCCCTTTATCTTTTTTTGCTTTTAATGATTGCTTGGTTCTATCGGATATCAACTTAACTTCATACTCAGCTATCGAACTGATGATATGCAGAATCAATCGATTAGCTTTGGGGAAATCACAAAAAACAATCTCGACATCGCTTTCCAACAATCGACTGGTAAATGCAACATTCCGGGAGAGACGATCCAGTTTGGCACAAATCAATATAGATCCCGTTTGTCGGCATTGCTCTAATGCTTTGGTTAATTTAGGACGATGATTATTTTTACCTGTCTCAGTTTCTATATATTCCCTGATAATTTTTGAAACATCCTTCACATAGTTTTTTATGATCTCTCTTTGAGCTTCAATCCCGAGTCCACTGATCTGTTGTTTTATTGTACTTTGACGAAGATATGCTACATAGATTTTAGTTGACCTGACTTCATTTTGCATAAACTGATCGCTCATTAAATAATTGTTAACTCTTGTTGATGCAAAGCTAAATCCTTTCAAACTCTCTCGAAAGATGCACTACCCCGAATGCTTACTAATCAGGCATTGATTCAAATCAATTTTAAATTTGATACAGATGATAGACCATATGATTTTCGTATTTCCAAAAACACCTTAACTTTGGTAAATAGAGGGTTAAATCCTCAAGATGGAAAGGAATCAATGGAGTATCAGAGATATACAGGAATGATAGTTAATAACAAGACGATGGAAGTAAACGCTGGTCTTTATACTCAATTTGTATCAAAACAACAGGCTAAACTTTATGGAGCAAACAGAGGAATTTACCTGTTATTATCAACAATGGATGCAAAAGATGCAGGTGGAGGTGCATTTGTTGTGCCTAAAAATAATAAATATTGTATACTTTTCAAGTCAAACTGGGCTGATGGCTCAACTTATGCACATGAAATAGGGCATGTATTAGGATTATATCATACTTTTTTAGAACATGGTACATTAGAAAATGAAGTGACAGAAGAAACAAGAACGCTCAAAAGAATCAGGAACTATAATAGGGATGAATTAACAAGATTAAAAAATCTTAGCGATCAATCAGATTATGCGAAGAAATCTTTTGCTAGTCATATCCCAATACTTGAAAATGAAGTAAACTATTCAAATAGTTGTATTCAAGAAACAATCGAAACCATTAAAGAAAACAATATACGTTTTACAAAAAAACAAACTCTAAATATTATGGATTATACTAAGGGCAGATTCTATTTCTCTAAATATCAGTGGGGAATAATGCAAAAAGAAACAAAACAATATTACAATGAAAAATAAATATATTATCTATCTGTCTATATTATTATTCATTAGTGGCTGTAAGTCTGCAAAAAAATTAGTGGAAACATATTTTTTTGCAGACTTACAGCCACTAATGAATAATAATATAGACAGAT
>JAWQRP010005643.1:0-10492 GCA_033557875.1 Quadriops clusia
ATTAACCTAAGAATAGTATGATATAAACATAATGCAATAGAACGATACGATGGTTTAGAAAAATTCTAAATAAACTATTTAGTTATAATTACAGAAATGAAAAAAAAAAACTTCAGTCATCATCACTATCTCCTTCTATAACAAGAACAATGTCACCATCAAATATATTTGTAAGTATTTGTGCTGGCTTTATAATTCTGGATTTGTAACAGGCATTAGAGAGATAATATATTATCACCGCAATATGTGAACGACAACCAGCCGTACATGTATCATTTGGACAACTACAATAATGTCTTTTAATTCCATTAACACCATTTAAATTAGGTACGTAATTAATAAAAATGTGGTAAGTTGTTCTTTCTATATGTCTCGATTTTATGTGCACGCGCAAGATATCAGCAGCGGTTTTTGTGTACTCAATATTTATAGATCCATTTGGATTTAAAAGTTCTGCCAAATAGCATACCGATTGAGACAACTGATATGTTCCACAAAAAAATACTTTCAATTCGCTGTCTCTGATTTCAGGAAAGTCAGACACGTTTTCACTAGACAACTGTTAAAAAGCAACTTTTCGTTGTAGCCATCCATTGGTTTCTACTTCTTCCCCTAGAGTATTTCTGCCTTCCTTAGCCTTCGTTGTTAATCTTGCTACAACTTCTTCTTGAATGTCGCAATCACTCTCTAGTCTCTTACCGTACTTATTGTTCAAAAAGCAAGCTACTCGACATAGTGGGCCAATTTTTGGCAGTAATTTGTTGTCCACATATTTATGTTCTAACAAGTTATATTTTCGCTTGATAATGCCGTATAGTGCTTCAACTGACCACCGTATTTTTGTAACTAGGCGTGAGCTGTTTGCTTTTGAAGTAGATAATTGCGATCTACTTCCTTTGAGTGCAGGCATTAACACTGTTAATTTACGAAATTCTAAGTCTTTAACGACATCCCTAAATCAACGACCACTACAACTACATCTCCAGGTTCTAATAATTTTGATAATCCATCCGGTTGGGTCATAACCTATTTCATTATGTATATTATGTATATTACCGCTATATGGACCTAGCATGTCAATTGCACATCCATTCGTCATGCAAATCGTAAATGGTTTGTAAAGATGCGATTTCTTTTGCGCAGAATAGGATTTTTTTTTTGGTACTCATTATTGTGACTTTTTTGATGGCGAATGTAGGTACCGTCACATATAACTGCTATTTGATCATTTGGTACTTCGAACAAGGCCTTTGATATTTTGCTAGTATTGTACAAAATTGTATCCCTAGCTGTAGTGTTTACTCCAAAGTACATTGCTAAGATTTCTTTTTCAAAGGCAGCAAGAACAGATGACATATATTCGGAAACCATTTGTTCTTGTTTTAAGCCCATTATAGTGGCAATTATTTTATTACTGTTTCCCGTTCTCAATTTCATTAGAAATATTATTATTGCTTTTACTGCTGTCCTTGAAGACGAGTTTCTTAAAGAGGGAAGCAATTTTTCCAGTTCATAAATATTCTCCCATTTAAGTCCAGTAAAAAGAAAGAGGTTCTTTTCTGACAGTGGAGAGGTTCCAGAACCCAATAGGTTTTCTAAAACCTAATTAAAATTGTACAAATATCAGACTTTGGTATGTAGCTGTAGTTGGAGTAAGGGATTAGGTGGGTAATGTCGTCTTCGTAAAATCTATTTACAATTAAATGATGTCTGCAGCATCTATTTCCTGTAATAAATAAATCTTTTTAAAACTGCAATCATATTATATTACACTTAACATGAGGGAAATTTTTAATGCAACATCGAAAAGTAGTTGGAATAATGCAAGACATATTTTAAGATGACCAGAGCTATACAATTTCCATTAACGTTTACATTGAATAACTTGCTTATATAAAATATTAACTTTAGGAATACATATATATTTCATTTCTCGAATAACACTGCACCCTTGCATTTAACGGTATTGTAGTTAAATCCTTGGAACTGTTGCATATACAACAATACTTGTGGATAGAGATAAGTCTTCGAATCTGCAATTTTACCATTTCTTCTACTACGTTTGCCGAAGGTCTCTAAAGAACATATGTTGGGTCTTTGGATACGTTTTCCAAATCCTCTGGTAAACAAACCTTTTCCTCCTCATTTTTACTCTAAGAAGATGTGGAGGGAACACAAGATTCTTTGTATAAGAAGCTGATGCGGCAGTTATACCAAAGAGTGCTATTAGAAGAAACTTTTTTCCAATAGAACGGGAGAAATGCTTTAACTCTACCTTCTCCGAAATGTTTTTCCTGGGACCCTTAACTTTTCGAAGAAATTTTTATCATTTAACACACTTTTTATTTTATGTTTGGACCCAGCAAGTTATTATTCATTTCTAAGTTATTTTCATCGATAAAAAACTCCACTTAATAGTGAAAATGACAGGTAATGCAAAGTTGAATGTCAATTGTTTATTGTCGTAGGCGACTACGAATTATGTAACTAAATGCTTCTATCACAAAAGAATACAGAATTTAGGAAAGGGGGCAATGCTTCATTGGTCGCCTAACAAAGTTCGTCTTATTTTTGATTCATCCGGAAGTTGTATTTGATCAATTATTTTGATATTTTATTTAGTTTACCTCTGATAAATGTGCGCCGAATTTATTTGTATAAAATCAAGAAAAGTGTTTGGGAATAGCATTCCTTGTTCATACTCATCAAAGCTTACTCTATAGGTATTAATTTTGTTCATAATACAATTTTTTTTTGCCCTATTGCACCACACCGAATTGGATGAATCTTTAATACTCCCTCTGTCCGAATATAAGAGTCCCATTTTAATACAAATTTGTGTATAAAATGGGACTCTTATATTCGGACAGAGGGAGTATATTATAGCTAAATGATGAACACATATTATACTAAAAACTGGTGAATGTGCCGAAGCTGGTAGCTACCCTCCGAGAAGCCCGAGAAATAAATATAATTTTTTTTCTTAATAATAATGTCCCCCAGGGGGTCTCAATTTTTTCAGAAAGGGCACTACATACAAGGATTATTTGTGGAAAATCTCAAATGAATCGGTCAATTAGAAACGGAGTAAAAAAATAAAAACGAAGAAACTTGTATATTTAATTTCCCCCCTCTTAGGGGGTAGAGTGGATTGAAACTTTGCAATTTTGTTAACTGTCATATAATGTATCTTTTGAGTTTCATTTTAGTTCAAAAGGCTTGGGGGCACTTTTCAATGACTTGTCCTACTAGACCCTTTGTATATTTCTCAGAAAAGTTATTGTAGTTTAATAAAACTTTTACTGCAAACTAAGTGACTCTTAGGCCACACAGTTATTCGATAAAAACACTTTTAAAGGTTATAACAGTTTCAACTTTTTTCCAGAGTCGTTTGTATGCAGGAATCAACCATATTATGGGGATTTTTATTAGTCTCCCACTCATAAACGTCACATATTCAGTAATACAAAGTATAAAGATCCGGGGAATTAGGTGACCACATGGGATCACGTAGATTGTTTAAAGGACTTGTCCAGTTGAATCCCTATTCTCATGGTTATGGTTTCATAAATTAACCTATGTTCATCACTCAAGATTTGTACCAGATGACTTTTTATATAACGTGA
This sequence comes from Quadriops clusia, assembly GCA_033557875.1. Lineage (NCBI taxonomy): Eukaryota > Metazoa > Arthropoda > Insecta > Coleoptera > Hydrophilidae > Quadriops > Quadriops clusia. Next base: position 3,627 of record JAWQRP010005643.1, read on the forward strand.
AGAAATTTTTACTTAGAAATTTGATCTCTCGATATGGCCCTTTTATGGACTATAAAGGGTCTTCATCAATAATGCAACGAATTTGCTCCTAAACTGTGATGTTTTAACTCTATCTTAACATGCTTTATGTTTTTTGAATTTGACAAACTTTGTAAATATACAATTTAGCAACTTTAAAAAATTTGGAGATTCCAAGATTGCTATTATTAATGAATACTCTAACGGCCTACTTTTCATTTCCTAGGTTAGCTTATTGTTTTCCATTGATGAGTTAAAAAAAAAGAAGGAAAAACCTTTGTACAGCGAAGTGACAGGCACATAGGGGTGTCCTCAAATACCTCCCGCACCCTGTATATGAGTTAAGAAAGTAAATTCATCTTCCTAGAATACTAATTAAATCGTTCTTTAGAAGTTCTGGTAACAATCCATTTAGCTAAATAGATTTATTAATGCAATAAGTTGTTGGAACTTTCAGCATAAGTCAATCACAATTTATAAATCATATGTGTCACAAGTGTTACAAACATGAACAAACAGCATCAAAGAAACCAGTTGCTCAATTAATACAAAATATAAAAATTATTTCAGTTAATGTATAAAGTAACATAGGCACAACAATGTGTTAACCCAAATAGGAAAAAAGTAGTCTCTAATTCTCAAGTACGAGATGTCATGAAAGGCCTAAATGAGACCACCGCTATCTAGATCACGCATGAACTTGTTAGAGCTCTAAAAGATATTAGTTCGCAAATAATCCTTGATTTTATTTTTAAAACTTTCAGTAATCGTTTTCTTTATATCGCTCGGACGAGTATTGTAAACGTTAATACAAAAACCATTACTGGCTCTTCTAGATCTTGCAAGTATCCTGTCTTATAAACTTTTCATTATTATTATTATTATGGTTTTTTTATTCACGAGCATGAATATCTAAATAGTTGAATTTTTCAAATTGTAATTCACAAAATTATAAAGGAATTTTACAAGGATGATAAGCATGGAAAAGATATAACACTTTGTAAACAAAATAATGAAGATTTTTGAAACGTCGAGACTATTTGCATCTATCTGTTCCTTCACCCCAAGATTTTTGATTTGCAATTAACAATAAAGGTATTTTACGGATTATAAGATGCAGGGAACCTTTCAGCTTTAAAAATTGAAAAAACCATATGAAACCTTCGTTGTATAAGTGCACCCCATGTTTAGACCAAAAACTTTAGAAAAACAAGTGCATCTTATAGTGCATAAAATATGGTGTAGAAAAGAGCAAGATATTAACTAGATATTCTTGTCTGATGCACAACTCTGCTAGAACCATTACAAAAGTCCCATTCACCATTTCCAGAAATTATATAGAGTAAATTTATAGTTAATTATCCTGAGTTCTCTACAAAATTATTCAAAACAAATATAAGGATACGTTGAATATTTGAGCACTGCCTCAGTGACATCGATTATTACCAGAAGGTTTAAAGTAATGTTTTAGGAAGATACTTTAACTTTCTTAACTGATACATGTTATAAAGGAGAATATTCATCTGTATAATAATAATAATGTGATATTTATTTCTGAGCTAAGTCTAAAAGGAACACTATTAAATTGCATACAATATTAATAACAATATGTAATACTAATGCAGTAGCATTCAAAAAAACAGACAAGCGATAAGATAAAAAGCATACCACTTAAAACGAATAGTAAAATTAAATCTCCCTGTTTTAGAAGAATCGACGCCACAGCCTGCCCACCCAAAGTTTCTACACTATGAAGACAGAGTCAAATCCTTTGCTAGCTGGCCTACAAATTTATTACAAAAGCCTGGAGAATTAGCGGAAGCTGGATTTTTTCACAGCGGGAAAGACGATGAAGCGATATGCTTCCAGTGTAATGGGCGCTTGGTGCAATGGAAACCTGACGATATTCCTTGGGTTGAACATGCAAAATGGTTTAACTGCTGTTCTTTTGTGCAAAAAAGGCAATCAAGTAATTTTATTCAAGATTGCACCATCCGGCGGGTATGTAACTGTCAAACGTTAATCATAATTAATAGATGCTATTTTGTTAATTATCTCTCAGAAATTCACATAAAATTGTTAGAGGTCCTGTCTATGCTTCTACCGGCATACATTCAGCAGTCTCGAATGTAGGTAATTAAATTGCGCGGCCTGGTTTATTTTAACCATAAAACATATTTATTAAATTTCAATCAAATGATATGTCGCAAATTTCATAGGTATCTAAATGTGACACGATTTGACAAAACGAACCTTATCTTGCTGGGGATCGAAATTGACTTTTTGACATCATTAGATAAAGTAAAATTCTGAAGAGAACATCGCATAAATCGCGCAAAAGTCTCAAAAATTGATGAAATTATAGGGTCTTGAATTTTGAAGTACAAAAGTGTCGTTTTGAGATAAACGAGGTTACAGTTTGACTTTTACATTTATACACTCACTTTCTTCTAGTTGAAAAATGATTTTTATTCTGCCTACCGGTTAAAATATCGAATAAAAACGATTTGTAGTTAATCTTAAGACTTATAGGAAGCGTTTGGTACAAAATACATGAATTTTTGACCCAAACTCATTTTTGTACCGTTCTGAAAATTGTACCTTGGCAAAAAAAGGTCCCTTTTGTCAGATCGCGTCACAAATTAACATAATAACTCACAAGCATCTGAAAAATCGACATACATGTAATACTGCAATTTAAATACAATGAAAATTACAATAATTAAATATTGTTAAGACAATAAAATAGAACCAGTTTTTTACTTTCTTCTTATACACTCTGTTGCCCATTTGAAACGGGTGATTAAAATTATCATAAGGATGGATATTCCCACATAATCCAACAAAATTAAAGTTGCACACAGTTCCGGACTCGCAATTACTACAAGGTTCTCCCTGCTTATATACTTGAGCTCCCGGAACGTTTCCTTTGGGGGCATAATTGCAACAAACTAAAACTTCTTGCTGATTGAAAGTAATTCCACAACCTACATACTCCGTAGTAGCCCATATAAGTTGCGTAAAATGTTCTGTGTACTTGTTGTACGTATAATTTTCTACATAGGTGTAGCCGTCAACTTCCTTGATCCAAATATTTATAATATGCCTCAACAGCTGTCTTTTGTTTTGACTGCGAAACAAATTTTGCCCGATACTCCTGAATTTTGGAGTTAACCTACATCTATCATGTTCGTTGCTACAAGTGTTACACAAACACTGTGCTGAATATTCCAATTCCAAGTTATATGATAACGCATTCATGTTAGATGCTGATTTTAACCTTCCTCTCGTCTCTTTCCCTATGGCTACTCTGTGACGAAGAATGTTGTGCCATTCGAGGATTTTTGCTCTTTCTTCGAATGTTAACCCGTATTGAACTTCTGTCTCACAAGCTTCTTTATTTGGCTCGCACATTTCCTCTTGCCGATCGCAAACTATGTTGTTTTCTTTCTCACACTGAATATCACAATAATCGTCGATTACGTAACAATGCCGCTGTGCATTTAGCAACAATGCAAGCAGCAGAATGCATAATGAAAACATGTGAAATTATGTCAGTTTATTCATTAAATGGGGGTTTTTTAAATTTTGTGACATATTTTCACGAAATGACAGAGCAATAGCTTACTTGAAATGTTCATAGTTTTGCAGTAATGTGCCTCAAAAGGGATTGTTTATATCTAAAATGGCGGATACTAATAACTACACTCTCGTTAACCTTTTCACACCTACAACTGTGCATGTATAAAACATATTTCCAAGTTTAAAGTTTTGTTCTATGACTAAAACAATCACATGCTTACTTTCATTAAGGTCCGATTTTACAAACGACAGTTATCTCTCTGTTAGTTAGCTAACCAATCAGGTATCACTATTTTAAAAATTCCTGATAATTGATTAGTTGGCTAACTGACTGAGAGATAACTGTCGTTTGTAAAATCGGGAATAAAATGGATTGCTGATCATTATTTACTTTTTGCATCACATATATGTAAAAGGAAAACGACATGGCATGGTTGTTGGTTTGACATTTTCAAACAATTATTTTATCTGGTTTTGGTTTGTTCTTGGACATATTTTGTTAATTTCCTTTGTCTTTCTTGGATAATAAATTCAGATGTAAATCACACTTATCGTGTTTTTATTTCATTAACAACAGACAGGATATTCCAAGAAAGACAAAAGAAAAAAATTCATTTTATCTCTTCAGAAACATTTTACGCGTTATTATTTAGAGCTTATTTATTTTGTGTTGTTTCTTACATTCGTTGGCATAATCTAAGAATTATTTCCCTTTGATAAAAATCAGAATATGTATTATTTTTATTGTACTGCGTTTCGAACACAAATGTGTTCTCCTTCAAGTTCTGGAAAATAAAATTTTATATCGTATAGCACTTATTAATTAGGTTAGCAAAACCAAAAAGAGCATGAAAATATCATACCATAAGTCAGTTATAATAACTGAACAGAGGGTTTGAATTGCTCTTAATATATATAAAATTTACAGATTAAATTCATTCAATTAAAATATTCCAGAAAAAAATAAAATTATCTATAAGAATTTAAAAAGCACAACCATCAAAACACTGCAGGTAACCTTCTTCTCCATGGTTTAAGCTTTTATAAATCTCCCTAGCTTCTATGACTTTGGCCTTGTATGAATTATTTTCTTCCTGAGGAGAACAACACTTTCGTTGTCTATCTTATGACCAGACATAAGAATAGGTCTTTCTACCTCGCTATTTATTTTATCTCTGGTATGATCTGTCATTTTGATTATTAAGATTCTGCCCATGTTTCTCCCATGTTAAAGACTGGGCATTCAAGGCAGTTGACTATATATTTCTGTTTTTTGTATTATTATTTTTGTATGTTACAGAAAGTTATATTGTGGATTTTGTATATTGGAGTTTATTGAGGTTTGTGTGATTGAAATTAATTACTCTATGGGATATATTTTAATAATTAAAGTATTAATTAAGTTATTAATTAAAGCTATTGTCGATTGGTATGTTAAGTAGTTTATTATTTTTCAACGTGTCAATTTTTTGGTTTGCGGACTGGTTTGGGTAAGTCCGCAAACCAAAAAATTGACACGTTGAGTGTGAGCAACAGACAAGAAATTTTTCTACCTTTATTATTTTTCTTTTTCTTGTTATTAAATTTTTATTCATTATGTCTATCACCTCCGCTTTGTAGCCATTGCTTTTGGCGATAGCTTTTATTATGTTGATTTCTTGATTATATTTATCTGGTATGCTGTTCATTCTATTTAACAACGAATTGAAAGCTATATTCTAATATAAGTAGTGATGGTGTGAGTTGTAGCGGATGATTACAATAGTATAGTTTCTCTATGCAAGATTGCGAATATAAATTGTTTTTCTTTGAAATTTTTGTGTATGGTGATATCTAGGACATCAAGTTTGTTACTCTTTTCTGTCTCTGCAGTAAAAATTATAGTAGGGTTAAGTGTGTTAATGAAAAAAAGGAAACTTATTTATTTCTGTCCGAATTCCCACCCAAAGGTAGAAAAACATATATCATCCAGGTATCATTGCCACTTTAATGTATTCCCTGTAGATAAAGTACCTAAGCTACTCTCAAAATGGTAAATAAACAAGATGGCGAGGAAATGGGACAGCGAGCTGTCGATAGGTAAGCCATCTGTCATTTGATGAACCTTATTTTCAACGTAAAAAAGGTCTGCTCTAAAGATATATCCAGTAATTTCAGTAAACCTAGTATTTCTTGGATAAGGATGCCAGTAGTTTCTAGATGTTCTTTTAGTATGTCTATTGTGTCCATTACGGAAATGCCTGTGTACATAATTTTGATGTTGAAGAAGACCATCAATTCTGTCGGTTTTAGGGTCAAAGTGTAATCTATCAGAAATGGCATACAGTGAAACCTCGGTTATTCCTTCCCGAGAGTTTCGTTTTCCCGCATATATCGTCTTTTGCCCAAGGTCCCGCAAATGCCTATTCAATCAATGTAATTAAAAATCGCATTTATCGTTTGTTTTTTCATGTTATACCACTTTATTTGTTCTGATGGTTTTGATACTCTTCAAAAGTTTAATAATACTTTTTTATTAGAGCCCTTTATTGTTGTTTAATATCCGGTCCAACAGATGTAAATATGTAAGACAAATGTCTTCCTAAACTAACTAGAAGTTATTCAATAATTTACAAAATAGATTATATTGCATTCAAAATAGTAATTCTTAATGAACAAAAATTGTTGACTTTTTAAACAAACTCTAAGTAAATCTATTTCTTTAAATTATCTTACATAATTTATGTATGTATTAATATAATACTACAGAAAAATAAGTTTGTTAATATGTAATTACTTATTTCTATTTTTTTCATATTAGTCCGCTATGATCGTTATCCCACGATAAGTAAGCTTTTGAGCTGGTGTGTTGAGGAAGGTCTCTATTGGTATAATTGGATGGCGAATTTTATGCAACTTTATTTATAAATTGAGGCATTATTGAATTCATTGAATTAAAATTGTTTAATGGATGTATTTCATGTGTTGATTAGTATGTTCTTTTGTCTTTGATTATTCTATTAATTTTACTAGTATATTTTTATCAGTGAATTGTTATTAAACTCCATGAAAGTATTTTCTCTTGCGAAGTCTAAGATTTTCTCAGTATATTGTTGTCTTGGTATTGTGACCATTCCGTCATTTTTATTTGCTAGTGTCGCAATAGGCTAATTGCACGTATCAAAAGTTTTACAATTTAAACCTACTGCATGAAAATATAGTTCATTTCTAACGGAACAGCACAAAAAGCACATGAAATTAAACGTTAGTAAAATTAATAGAATAAT
>JAWQRP010005644.1:0-10492 GCA_033557875.1 Quadriops clusia
CTTTATTATTGTATTTCCGGTTAGCCTCAGGTATAGAAAGGACGGTCCATCTATTGAAACTATTAAATTCAAGAATTTCTTTTTTTAGGTTTTTGCCAGCTTTAGAATGAATTGGCCCCAACGTGCACTGGCCGTGTTTCACTGAATGTTTCCTAGCATTTAAAGTGGATGTAAACGTGCGATAATTTGAAAAACAAACCTTTGCATAATAATTTATATACGAAATTTAGTGATTATTAATACTGTGAACATGAGTTTATTAAGTATGTATTAATAACCTAAAATCATACTTATTAATAGCATAAAATTAATTAAATAATAATACAAACACTTTAATTATTATATTTGGGTATATTGTCCAGTAATTAAACAAAGTTGTATATTTGTTTTTAAACTGTTCTTTATTTAATTGTTGTTTAGCTTTCGGTCATGTTTACAACCATTATCAAAACTGTAACAAAATTAGGATATTAATTTATTTTTCTTTAATTACAAATAATTTTGATTGACTTTTGTTATATTTTTTTTATATATATATTTATAAACAAATATATCAAAAGTCAATCAAAATTATTTGTAATGAAAGGAAAATAAATTAATATCTTAATTTTGTTATAGTTTTCATAATGGTTGTAAACATGACCGAAAGCTAAACAACAATAAAATAAAGAACAATTTAAAAACAAATATACAACTTTGTTTACTTACTGGACAATATACCCAAATATAATAATTAATATAAAATTAAATATTTTGTCCACTATAATTGATAATATTACAAACACTTTACTTAATAATTAATTACGAATATTTGCTGAATACATTTCTAATCGCGATCCTACATGCCTCTCTGGGACGATTTTTATACAGATTAATTTATATCTGTAATAAGTCGTTTTGTATAGAATTGTTGTTTAAAGTTACCTATATTTAAACAATTTTCACAAGTTTTACTGACCTTAAGTAAGGAAGAAGGTTTCATAGAGAGTTGGGTTTGAATAAAATAATGCTATATTAAATTACCAATATTGTACATATAATGCAAAGAAATAAGATAATCGTACATAAAAATGTGTAAATACATATTTAAATTAAAACATTTGTTAGCAAGCAATACTACAATAGATTTTAGTTACATGAAAAGCTATCACTTTGGGCGTATCAATTATCTCTATCTGCTTAAAATTATATATGCCAAATATTTTTTATATTAATTTTATAGCATTAATTTTTTAGATTCATTTATTATATTTGTGATAAGTTATTTCGTTTAGAATTGTTGTTTTAAGTTACTTATACTTAAATAATTTCCATAAATTTTACTGAACTTAAATAAGGAAGGTTTCATAGAGAGTTGGAAATAAAATAATGCTACATTAAATTACCAATATTGTGCGTATAATGCAAAGAAATAAGATAATCTTACATAAAAATGTGTAAATACATATTTAAATTAAAACATTTGTTAGCAAGCAATACTACAATACATTTTTGTTACATGAAAAACTATCACTTTGGGCGTACTCTTTATTAATTGACTCTATCTGCTGAAAATTATATACGCCAATATGATATCCATAAGAATTCAAAAGAGTTGCAGAAATAATAGTTGAATAAGCATAGAAAATATCTACGGATTTAACTCAACTAGAAAATTGGTTATTTATTCCATTTTAATATATATAAACAAATAACCATCTTTTACATAATCATTAATATCAATCCCTGCAAAATCATTCAAATATTTTGAGTTTGGGTCAGATAAAGGTTTTTTTCTTCGTAACCTGATTTTAGAATAATCTACTTGATTTATTATAGCCGTGCTGAAATATTCGGAAAGGTCCTTCGAAGACTTTGTATTAATGTATAAATAATGTAACTTACATTCTAAGTCACTTTTTAGTTCTAGAGTGTAGTATTTATGTTTTAAAAAACAATTGCCTGTAACCGATTCTGATGGGATTCCTTCTGCTTTCACACCAATTTTCCAAATATATACACTTGAAACAGCACTATTTATTCTGGTTTCGAACAATTCTTCGGGTGTTACATAAAACTGCTTGCAAACTTCTTTTCTCTTCATTTGAAATGACCTCAATTTATCTTCTAAAGATTTTATTTGCTCCTCTAAGGACTCTATATATTCTTTCACTTCTTTTACTTGTGTATGATCTGCAGTTGAATTTTCAAATAAACACTTGACGTGTTCCTTTTTCTTTGCTACCATATGTTCCTCTCGCAATTTTTTGCTGCCTCGAAAAGTGCAACCCAATGATTTGAAGTCACAAGGTTCGGTAGATTTATAGCAAAGAATTAAGTGTTTTTCTAAAAGCCGGTGTTTTATTGGACCGTGAGGGCAACCCAATGGACAAGCTACCTTTATTTCTTCGCAAATAAGTAAATGCTTTAGGAGATTTTCCTTGGTATATGATTGATTGCAGTGATTGCAATCTTCATAATCTTCGATTGAGAGGGTTTTAAGTTGTTGCAGTGGCACACTCATCGTTACTGTTTGTTACTTAGTTATATCAAACAATTTATTAACGCACTATTACGACGTTCTTGTAGGAATACTTATGCCGTTGAATAAGTTAAAAAAGTGTTGACGTAGCTTTTTGTATTCATATGTTAGATCAGAAGTCCCCAACCATACGCCTAAGCACCTTGCGCCAAACAGTGGGGCACTGAGTGGTGAAACGTGCTCGTAGATATTTTCGAATATATGCGTGAAGAATAAGTTGTACATTAAACACAATAGTTTATAATGACAATAATAGATACATTTTAAGATGTTACTTTTATTATTAGATAGTGTTAAATAAATCAAATCTTGCAATATCAGGACGTCAACGGAAATTTTTTTAAATTTTCTTTTAGGTCCGACTGTTAAATTAGTGTTGTAAAGGTTAGATGAAATTAGTAATTGATTATATATACCCATTTTCATGTGAATGTGCGACAATTAGGAAAATAAAACTGCATAGTAATTTAAGTACGAATTTTTGTGATTATTAATATTATGAACATGTATTTATTAAGTATGTATGTATTTATAACCTAGAATCATACTTATTAATAGTTAAGTTAATTAAATAATAATACAAACACTTTACTTACTAATTAATTATGAATATTTGTTTATTAAATTTTTCACCAAAAGTTTCTAATCGCGATCCTTCATGCTTATCTGTGTTGATTTTATCTGCATTTTTATTTAAATTTACATCGCAAAGCATAACATTTTTTTGACTAGTTATATGTTTTTGATCATTTTAAATATAATAGTTCAGGTATATTTCCTCATATATCGTTATCTAATTACAGAATTCGTCAATAATTACAGTTGCAATTTCTTTCGACTAATTTATAAGTAGTTAATTTATGTCCTTTGTCATCTTAGATACTAATATTATGTCCATCCATCAAACATCTGTTTTCCCATTCTTAAATGTTAGTAGTTTATTAATTTGTTGTTTTTTCAATTATAAAATTGCCTCATATAACTTGTTAATATTGTTAATATCTCTTTTCAAATTTTAAAATTACAATAAAAGACATTAACTGTTAATATTTTAAAAAGAGATATTATTATGTAAGATCTCAAAACACACCTGTGACGTATCTAGATTAATTAATTCCACCAAGTAATATTCAAAGTGTCTTGCTTCTCCATTCTAAACAAATCGCATATAATTTGGCTTATCAGCAAGAGATACATTTATTTAATCGGAACCGTGCAAGGATGCACTTTCTTTATTATTTGATATCTTTGGGTATGATAAGAAAGCAACAAGATAATCTATTAATACATCGCTCACCTTATACTTATAAAAATGTGTAAATCCATATTTATGTGAAATTATTTGACAGTAAGTAATATTATTATAGCTAAAAGTTTTAAACTACTATTTTGGGCGTATTTTGTATCAATTATCTTTATCTGGTTAAAATTATATATATGTCAATTATGTAATTCAGGAAAGTTTAAAAGAATTACCCAAATAATAGTCTTAAACCATGGAAAATAACTACAGATTCAACTCAACTACAAACTTGGGTATATATCTTCTAATTTAATATATATAAACAAATAACCATCTTTTATATAATTTTTCACATTAATCCCGTTAAAAGTATTAAATTTTTCCCCAACACATGCGTTAAAAGTATTGTGTCTTAATAATCCAATTTTACAGTAATCTATTTGATTTATTATAGCCGAACTGACAGTTGCGTAACTGATCTTCAACATTCCAGCATGAATGGATAAATTCTGATTATTTATTAATTCTAGAGAGTAACGCCTATTTTGTAAATAACAATTTCCTTTAATCGATTCTTTTATCCCTTCTGTATTCATAGCAATTTTCCAAATATAAACATTTGAACCGCCACTACTTATTTCATTTTCAAACAATTCTTCTGGTGTTACATAAAAATCTTTGTATAATTCTTTTCTCTCTCTTTGAAATTGCCCCAATTCATTTTCTAAAGATTTTATTCGCTCTTCTAAGGACTCCACATATCCTTTCACTTCTTTTACTTGTTTCCCATTTGTTCCGCTTTCAGATCCAGTTTGAAAAAAAAACTTTATGTGTTCGTCTTTCTTCACTTCCATATGTTCCTTTAGCAATTTTTCGTCACCACGAAAAGTGCAACCCAATGACTTAAAGACACAAGGTTGTGTAGAATTGTAGCAAACATTCAAGTGCGCTTCTAAACAACTGCGCTTCATTGATTCGTCACTGCAACCTAATGGACAAACTACCGGTACTTCTCCGCAAATAAGTAAATGTTGAAGGAGATTTACCCGAGAAAATCGCTGAAGGCAATGATTGCAAGCTTCATCATCGTCACCGATTGCGAGATTTTTAATTTCTTTCACTGGCACACCCATTTTTACTCTTACCTTGTTATAACGAACAATTTACTACCGCACTATTGCGACGTACTTATAGGATCAGGAGTCCTCAACCATATGCCCGCGAGCACTAAGACGCCAAGCAGTGGGGCAAGAACGGTGAAACATGTTCGTAGAATGACCTGGAAATTTAGCTGATCATGTTCGTAGATATTTTAGAGTATTTGCATGAACAATAAATGCTATATTAAACACAATGATATACAATACCAAACGCAGATATATTTTAAGATGTTACTTTTATTATTAGTGTGAAATAAATTAAATAAATATTGTCATATCAGGACTATAGCAGCAAATTCTTTTAATTTTCTTTTCGGTCTGATTGTTCTGGGGAACATATGTAAAAGTCTACGTTTTTGAGACGACTTTATACAGGTATATACAATTAAAAAACAAACATTTCTTTACTCAAATAGAAGAACTACTGGCCGTTTAAATGGATTTCTTTTTGGATATAAATAATAAGTAATAATTGGAAAAATAAAACTTTGCAACACAAAGAACAAGAAATAAATGACAGACTGAAGAATAATATAAAATTTAATTTTTTTTTGTTTTTTTTTGAGGATTGTTCTTAGGTGTTCGGACAGGATCGGTATGAAATTAAAGTTCAATTAAAAACCAACGTTTCGGTGCATTTATTCTCCACCTTCTTCAGGGCATTTAACGAGCCACAAGGAACAAATACTTGTTAAATCATAAAACCTTTCTTTTTAAATACATCTAAACCCCCCCTTCTAACCTCAAATTTACTTTATCTCCCTTCCTTAACAAATCTTGGAATATAATCCTAATTAATGAAGCTACATTCGTGCAATAACATTATTATCCCATTAACATATAAATTATAACTTGTATTCGAGTAAAATTAACTTTTAACTTACTATAATAATTAGCGTGTCATTCTCGTGGTCGAGGAAACTAGCATTACATATGTGTAGTGTTACATAACTCAAGTACTATAACTGGGTTGGTTTTGTGTTGGCAACTATTAAATCCTCAATCCGCACATTTAAACTGTTAAATTAGATTGCAAATCCAAAACAACTGTATCCCTTCTGTGTAGGCTGTGAAAACCCAATTTACTTCTGTATCTTCTTTATTATGTTGCTGTAGATGTTGTTCAAGCCTTGTGTATCCGTCCTATAGTTAACTGTGTTGTTGTTTGTTATGTGTATCATTTCCGCTAGGTTTCTCTTTTTGTGTGTACGCTCACAATCAAGTATGTCCACATTTACTATTTCAAAATCAAAGTTGTAATTCTTGCTGAAGTGATGGTCTGCGAGTGTTGTTCTATCTTTTTTAGATTTGTGTTTGTCCTGGCAGTCGTATTTGTGTTAGTTTATCCTGTCTTTTAGGTGGTTCTTTGATTGTTCTATATAACAGCTGTCACAGTCTTTACAATTTATACGGTACACTGTGTGTGTCTTCATTTCTTTACTGGTTCTGGTCTTTAGTCTTGTGTGCAAATTATTGATGATTTTCAAGTTATAGAGTGCTAAGTTAATGTTATATTCCTTGAACAATTTCTTAATATTATGCGATAGTCCCTTCACATTGGGGAATCCAAAGTACTGTAAATTTTCTTCTGTCTTGGTCTGGTTGGGTTGTTCGTTAGTATTAGTCACTGTTGGGTTGTTGTATAGAATATTGTTAATGAGTGTACCAGGGTAGTTATTGTTTTTCAAAATCTGTGTTGCTTTTGATAAGTTTTGTTGGTGAAATTGTTGGTGACTAAGTTTGCTGATTCTATGTTTAAGTGACTTGATGGTAGCTATTTTGTTAGTAAGAGGGTGGTCTGATAGATAATTGAGTATGCGTCCCGTATTGGTTGGTTTGATGTATAGGTCCGTAATAATTTGTCCGTTGTCCAATCTAATAAGTTTCAGGTCCAGAAAAGGTATCTCCTTGTTGACTTCTCTTTCAATGGTGAATTGTATTTTGGGATGGTATTGATTGAAAGTGTTCAATGTAGCTTCAATCATATGTACTGGTACCGCCATTATGGTGTCATCAACATAATACTTAATGAAATTTATCTTAAATGGTAGGTTGTTAATTGTCTTGTCTATTAGATCTTCCATCACTAGGTTCGCCAATGATGGGGAGGCTGGGTTGCCCATAGCTGTCCCGTCCAATTGTTTATAAAAGTCTTCTTTGTATTGAAAATAACTGGTTTCAAATAGGAATTGTATTATGTTAATGAATTCCTTTCTGTTAATATCTGTGTAAGCTTTGATCATGTGCCACTGGTCTCTAATTTATTTTGATTACTGTTTCTTTAGGTATGTTGGTAAACAATGATGTCACATCCAACGATATCAATACGAACTGTTTTGGTATAGTTATATCTTTGAATATTTCTACAACTTCAAATGAATTCTTGATGCTATGTATGAAAGTGGTGGAATAGTTCTGGAGTGTTTTATGAATCAATTTTGCTATTTCATAAGTTGGACTTTGTATGCACGAAACTATTGGTCTAAGAGGGCAATCTGATTTATGAATTTTTGGTATCCCATATATCTTAGGTGGTAAGCTATTATATTTCTTTGTGTTTTTTCCGTAGTAACATCTATGTATCCTTTCCTTCTAAGTTTTGAGACAAGTTCATTGGCCAATTTTTGATATTTTTGAGTGGGGTCTTTATTGATTGATTGATAATTTGATTCGTCACTGATAAGTTCAACCATCTTACCTTCGTATTCTTCTCGTTCCATAATTACTGTGGAATTTCCTTTGTCTGCTCTCGTAATGATTATTTCTGTGTTGTCCTTCATGAATTTCATTGTCTTGTTGTAGATCTTATTTGCCTTGTGTTGGTTTACATCAGTTTCTCTTCTATTCATAGATAAAGTAAATTTGAGGTTAGAATGGGGGGTTTAGATGTATTTAAAAAGAAAGGTTTTATGATTTAACAAGTATTTGTTCCTTGTAGCTCGTTAAATGCCCTGAAGAAGGAGGATAATAAATGCACCGAAACGTTGGCTTTTAATTGAACTTTAATTTCATACCGATCCTGTCCGAACACCTAAGAACAATCCTCAAAAAAAATTTTACTCAACGAACAAGAATCAAGATTTCATAAAATTTAATTTTTAATCTTTAGCAAAATTAATTTCTAATTAAAAAAATGTATGTACTGATAAATAGAAATAAGAGATCAAGAAAAATGTGATATAGTAGCACGTGCTGTAAGAAGAAATGAAAGAGATAGAAGGAGAAATAGAAGAGTTCAGGGACAATACATAACAATAAGCAAAGTTTTAGTCCTGGAAACATTACGGTATGTTTCGAGTTCATTTTTAATTATGCATCCTTCTGGAGGAACATATTAGACCAAACATTTTAACCGAATGCAAACGCAAACTGTCACCAGAGTCCTGCCGAAATATTAGGAACACATTTCCCTTCAAAAATTTCATTAAAGCCGGGCCGTGGCTATGGGGCAGTTTAGCGGGGACGCACCAAAGAACGACAAATTCATTCAAATTAGACTTGCCGCAGCATTAAAAGTTAACACACGGAGGTCGTTTTGCTTCCGGCCTGGAAAATACAAAGGGCGCAGAAGACGCGCCGGCGACCAAAACTTGCCAACAAACATAAAAATCCTTAATCCTAGGTGGCGCATTCCTAACAGTCTAATAGCTCACGGACAGGGCATTAGCGAGCGCTGCGCGCCCTGCCGGTTGTCCACTGTTGTAATTACTTACTTGACCAGGACTCTGAGATATAGAGGAGTTAGTGCGGCCCCAGCCCGCCCATAAATATGTGATGTCCTGTAATATCATGTGCCAGCTGGACTAAATTGTTACGAATGGTCCAACCAGAACATTCGCAGCCACTACACACGGAATTGCTCCGGAATTATTTCACGCCATTGTTTGTATTCGAACATTACAACAACGGACTCCGATGTTATAATTACGAATTAAATATGATCTAGTGAAATGCAGACGGGTCGCCTTTAAATATTTATTGTTACGGCTTACTTGATTCCGCTGCTCCATTGTATGTATACCTTAGCCCTTGTTCTAGAGTCACCATTGGAAATGCTTCGTTTCTCCTAAACCTCAACCTAGCAGTATTGCTTTGAAAAATAATTACTCTCTTTTTTTTAATTTTATACTGCATCCTCAAATGTTTTTTTTATTCGCATGTGCAAGAAATGTTCTATTTGCAAGTAAATAAAGATAATTCCCTGGATATTTTATAGCACCATCATCGTGAACATTTCTTTTTTAATATCCTACTTTTTAAATATTAATTAATTTAATAAATATGTAACAGTTAAAATGGATGGTTGGGATTCTTATGTGAATTAAAAACATATTACCTACTTAGAAAGATATGACCCTCTTAAAGTACAATTCTCCTACAATTTCCCAAATTATTTTTATTAATTTAAGTAAATGTAAATGCTAACTGTTAAATGGACTATTCACCTTTATGTGCGCAAAATGCGGAATATTCTCCCCTGAACATTTGTTTCCAAATAACTGGGGTTATCTAAATTAAATGGAACCATACATCAGCGGCGTAAGATGATAAGCCATGAAGTGAATCGGGCGAGGCATTAAGGCTCAAATCAATGCGGCACGAGGCCCGACTGTCTTCCTTGCGAATTTACGGCCCATCCGCCCTTTCAAGTTTACATATAAGTAATATCTCAAACAGACGGCGGCATCCAGGATCTAATGAATCTAGAATCTAATGAAACTTAAACAAGCGCTCTGTGCCCGACAGAATATAATACAGTAGTAAATACAATAAATAACGCCTGGTCCCGCTCGAGAACATGTATCAGGGTGTTAAATGGCGTCTCTAATTGCGAGGCGACTCACCATTGCATGTATTACAGTAAGACGCACGGCCTTAGTCAAGTCTCTGGTCTGCCGTTTGTCCCTGATTTATGCGACATAACTACGACTTCTGGGGGATACTATGAATCAACTCTTCCTGTCCAGAACCGCCACCAGCACTTCGCCAAGACTTCACATGTACCCACTGCATGGAATACCTTCCGTTTAATATGAGTACTGTTTCTCAAGGGGACGCCTTCCGCCGACTAGTCACCACCGAAATTCCTCGCTCTGATTAAAATAAATTTACAGTTCTGTGCAAATTAAAAACTTGCTTCCTCCCAAAAGGAAAACAAAAACAAAATCAAAACAAACACAAAAACAACGTTTTCGTGTCTTAAAATTGAATTTATAATCGTTTGGCGGAAACATCCTGTCCCTACGTTGAATAACAATTCAACACAAATATTATACAGGTAATACACATAAGTGTCGCACACTACGAGTTACAGTTCCTTTGGTAGTTTTCACTTCAGCTACACGAGCTATATTATCAGAGCCAGTCAATAGTTTCGGTACTCGTCCAGTAATCCAATTACATGGCGGCAAGTTGTTTTCTTGTATGACCACCAAAGCACCTTCATAAAGTGGACCTTTCTTCGATTCCTTCCATCTCTTTCTGGTTTGAAGTTCGGATAAATACTCTTTGCGCCATCGACGCCAAAATTGCTGAACGATTTGCTGAACTCTCTGGAACCTCACTAGA
>JAWQRP010005645.1:0-10489 GCA_033557875.1 Quadriops clusia
CTATTCTTCTTATTCTAACAAAGTGTTTGATTATTTTCCACTGTCTCCATGTACATTTCACACACGCCCCTTTTAAAAAGACCATTTACCCAAAAGTTCGTTCGAAGAACGACGGGTCTGCTAGTAATACATAAAACTTGTTTCCCATTTTATACTTCCTTTATATACATATGTAGTATAGATTGACTATCGCCATTTTAATCATTATCTCATTTTGTTATTGTGATGTCGTTTGTAGCTTGAGAAGGGTCGTCATTAACAAAAGGGAAAAAAACAGTTTAATTATACTACATAATTAATTCATTTAACACGGACTTCGCCCAAGATCGTAATTCCTAACATTTTTAACAGTACAATGCCAATGTCTTTTAGTTAAACTTTTTGTTTTAACTTTTTTTCCAGACATTCACGTCCAAAATGAATGAGATATATCTGGACTCCTATTTAGATTTGAATGAGACATTTTGGGGCACCCATGAACTAGAAGAGGAAGATATTTCGGAACCTATACGTACAGTATTCATTAAGAAAGGTCAGGCGTACTACCATATTCAAGGAATTTATATTTCGTTACCTACGCCTCCAATATTAATTGCTATAACGGTGACGACCTTCTTGGCAATAGTGCCCAATATTTTGATTATTGCGACATTAATCAAATTCAACTGCTTGAAGACGAAAGTCAACTGTTTGGTGCTGAATTGGATGATTATGAACCTTTTGTTTATAATAAGCGAACCATCAAAGATTTTAGTTTTTTATCCTTTATTACAGGTCATAAATTTCCCAGCTTGCGTAACTTTCCACGTAATCGTCTGCGTTTGCGAATTCATATTCGTATTCCTCCTTTTTGTTGACTGCTTCTACAACAGAATGAGTTTAAAGCAGCTTCAAAGGTGTTTGCCATTCGTGTGGATTACTTTCTGTTCTTTACTGATCATTAGCGTGATTTTCACTATGTATTACCAAGAGGTTTGGGAAAAATCAATCTTGGTTTACGAATTCCTTTTTTACCCTTTCATGGTGACGTTTTTGGGTAAGATTTGCATGTACTGCTACCGCAGAATCCAGAGAAAACCTTTCAAGAAGGAATTGAGGTGTATTTTAACAACTGGATATATTTCTTGGCTATTTCTTGACTTCGCCTTCATTACATTTTATGATGTCTATGAACTTCCGGAATGGGTCATTTATTTACGAGACGCTTTGCTAATTATACAATTTTCTAATCCAGGAGTACAATTAGCCCTTCTTTACTTCTTCGACGTTGACTTTAAAAACTGTCTTGGCAACTTATGCTCACAAATCCGAAGGTGTTGTTGAGGATCATACTCATGAAGAAAAATGTGCAGTTAGATTACCTATCTCTGGATAATATTGCAATTATTACTTGACTTTTCCTCACATTTTTATAGTAGTTTTTAAAGTTTCTTTAGACATTACATACATATATATGGCTTTAAACAGGAAAATAGTACGTGCATGGAATGTATTCCCGAAAACAGTGTTTGATCTTGTGCATCTTGCAGTAAAATGGCGTGCGTGAAAAAGTGCTTAATGAATTTGGAATTAGAGGCTAGCCCAAATTGTTATTGTAACATATCGTTTTCTTACAGAGTGAAGTGTTAGTAATGGACATCCAGGAAAGCTTCACTTCTACTCTACCTCCTCCTGAGGAAGAGGATGAAGACTTTTCCTTTCAAAGCCGTAGGGTCCGACATATCATTTTCCAAATCGTCATATACGTAGTAGGTTTGTCTGCGGATTTGCTCATTATACTCACAATCGCAAAGTTCAAAATTATGGGCACAGTTAGAAATTGGCTGATATTCAATTGGGCCGTGTCTAACTTCATGTTCCTCTTCAGCGAACTCCCCAAATACGTCTTGGCAGTGAAAAACATTTCCTTGTACACGAAGCTCTACATATGCTTCATAAACATAAGAATGTTAACCCAAGCTTTCGAAATGTTGTTCGTCTTCATCCTATTCGTGGATTGCTTCTACAAGAAGCTAACCCTTTTGCACCTGCGCAGGATTGTACCGTTCATATGGTTAATTTTCGGAATAATTTTGGTCCCAACGATTTTCGAAAGCACTTTCCAGTCCTTCCAGTTGGCGGTCTATTGCCACATGATTTTCTTCCTGACCCTAATCGTAACTTTCCTGATAAAAATTTGCTTGTATTGCAAACGGAGGGCGCAAAGAAAACCTTTCAAGTCACAATTAAGGTTAATTCTTACGACCGCTTATATAGGGTGTTGGGGACTGTCCTTTGTATTCGCCGCAGCGAGGTACATTATGAACTTTAACGTAAACTTAACGGTGATTAATTATATTCACACAATTATCCTCGCCATCGCCTTTTCCAACTCCTTGCTCCAACTGGGGCTGATGACCTATTTCGACCAAAATTTTAAAATGTGCCTTTTCAAGATGTTGAAGCCTACATTTTTATTGAACTTAGGACATAGGGGGCAACATTCGGAGAATGTTATTGAATAGCGTAGTCTTAGAAGTTTGTAGGGTTAGACTTTAGGTTGTTTATACTTTTATATCTTTGATTGAAAATGCGTAAATAAAATTGTAAACAAATTGTTGGTTTTTATTTTATTGCTAGTTAATAAGGGGTAAAGTCCTACGGAATGTTGTATTTTATGGATGGTCTTTTTCCGTAATAAATTTTTATTTGCAGCATTACATGTTTCGGGAACTGTCCATTCCCATCTTCAGATGCTAAAAACGTACAAACATAGATGTATGTGATATTACCTCTGTCAAAATTATGTAAAAAACCGAATAACCATAGGTTAACCAATTCAAAGGCACCCATGAACACTGTTTAAGCAATTAACAAAATTAAATTAAAACCGGTTATCATTGACAGCAGGAAACAGGTGCGAAAGTCGGTGGTCGGTAGGGAAGATTTCTACATAATGAGGCGATATAGTGGCCTATATGAAATATCCGTATGCCGGTTGAGTAGTTGATCTCTTCTTCCTCTTTTTACTTCTCTAAATATTTCCAGTGCTTCTAGTAGTTTTCTCTTTTTTATTTTTTCTTCTTTGTGAAGTCTAACTGTCTTGTCCGGGTTAAGTGTGTGTCTTTCTGTATGAAGATGTGTGCCCATTTCGGAATATATTTTATCTCTTTTGCGTTCTTGCGTTCTTATGTTAATACTGCGTCCGGTCACTGCAACATATCGGGAGCTGCATTCACTACACTCGATTCTGTATACTCCACTGGATTTTAAAGGATCTTCTTTCTCTTTAGCGTTAGTTATTAGTCCGCTCACTTTGTCTCTAGTTGTGTAGGCTAATACAATGCCGTGATTTTGGAAGATGTTTTTTAGTTTGTAATGGTTGAAATTACCATAGGTAATTCCTCTATAAATCATCTCCTCTTTCTCCCACCTAATGTCCTTAACGTTCTTGTTATGGGTTTTATCAATGTATCGCTTTGTGCCATAAACATTGTCTCTCTTCTTCCTCATTTTATATATCATCCTGTCGACAATGTCACTTTTAAAACCATTATTGTTGGCTATCTTATGAATGGTCTTAACTTCTTTATCAAATCTGTTCTTGTTTAATGGTATGGTAAGAAGTCTGTTAATAAGGCAGCTAAAGCCGGCCATTTTGTGGGTCGGGTGGTGGTATGAACAATTGGGTATGATGTTGTCCGTGTATGTCGGTTTTCTATAAATATCTAATTCAAGATTGCCACAGTCACTTTTTATAATTTTAAGGTCTAAGAAGTTCAATGTTTTATTTTCTTCTACTTCCATTGTAAAATTAATCTTATTGTCAAAGTTATTAATAAAATTAAGAAAAACCAGCAAGAGGTCCCTGGGGCCCTCCCAAATGCAGAATACGTCATCAACGTATCTGTACTAGCATTTAACGTGTTTTGTTATTTTTTGTTGAAATCTGAATATATTGTCTTCAATTTGGTTCATATAAATATCAGCCAATAAAGGGGAAAGTGGAGAGCCCATGGGTAGCCCATCCCTCATTATGTATGTCCTTCCTTGAAAATTAAAAAATCTTTGTTCCATTACTAGTTCTAAAAGATCACCTACGTCTTGTTTTAGTTGGTCTGAAATGTTGTTATTATTTAATAGGTCTTGTATGATATCCAAGGTATCTTGAATAGGTATGTTAGTAAACAAATTAGACACATCAAAGGAGACAAGTAGGCTTTTTTGATTAACCTGCAGGGGTTGTAGTTTGTTAACGAGTTCTATTGAGTTCTTAATTGTATATTGAGGAGTAAAGTTTAGAAGGTTCGGTAGGCATTGATTAAGCATTTTTGCAAGCAAAACTGCTGGTGTGTTTATGCATGTCACTATCGGTCAAATGGGCATATCATTCTTTTGCAATTTAACCAACGATACTAATTTGGGCATCGTGGGATTTATGGGTATCAGTCTATTTTGATTAACGTTAATAAGTTTAATGGTTTCTGTATGAAGTTTAATATGGTTTTTAACTTTGGTCAGGTAGGAATAAAAGGATTTTTCCTTGGTAGTTGTATGTCATTCTCAGTCATAAACTGTATTGTCTTGTCAGTGTATTGTGATCTCTTCATGACCACCAAACCCGCACCTTTATCGGCATGAGTTATGATTAGGTCATGGTTTTTAACCTTATCGTTAATGCTATCTATCTCTTTTCGCATTTCAATGTGTGTCTTATTCATGTGTGGGTTGGTCCGACATAATTTATGTTTTTCTTCTATTAGGAAGTTGGCACACTGCGTTCTAATTTCTTCTCTGTCTTGTATTTCACTTATGACGCTATCCATCTCCACTGCAAGTATCTCCAGGGATTCGGTTTCTCTTTTTACTTTCCTCTTTACAGCACACTTAGGTCCCATCTTGAATACTGCTATCTCATTGTTGCTAAACTCCACGTTGGTGAGATTGGTGTACTACTGGTGAAATGAGATCTCTTCGTTTTTCGGACCATCCAGCTCCTTTTCTTTTTTACTTTTTTTCGGATTTCTCAAGTGAGTATATCTTATTGTGGTGATTAGTCTTTATTTTTATTTCAGAAAGTCTAACTCTCTCCTCGATCGATGACAACAGTTGATCCAATTCCAGGGGGTGCAATCTCTTTAGTGGTCATAAAGAGATCACAATACACTGACAAGACAATACCGTTTATGACTGAGAATGACATACAACTACTAAAGAAAAATCCTTTTAATTCCTGCCTGACTAAAGTTAAAAACCATATTAAACTTCATACAGAAACCATTAAACTTATTAACGTTAATCAAAATAGACTGATACCCATGAATCCCACGATGCCCAAATTAGTATCGCTGGTTAAATTACATAAAAATGATATGCCCATTCGATCGATAGTGACATGCATAAACACACCAGCAGTTTTGCTTGCAAATATGCTTAATCAATGCCTACCGAACCTGCTAAACTTTACTCCTCAATATACAATTAAGAACTCAATAGAACTCGTTAACAAACTACAACCCCTGCAGGTTAATCAAAAAAAGTCTACTTGTCTCCTTTGACGTGTCTAATTTGTTTACTAACATACCTATTCAAGATACCTTGGATATCATACAAGACCTGTTAAATAATAACAACATTACAGACCAACTAAAACAAGACGTAGGTGATCTTTTAGAACTAGTAATGAAACAAAGATTTTTTAATTTTCAAGGATGGACATACATATTGACGGATGGGCTACCCATGGGCTCTCAACTTTCCCCTTTATTGGCCGATATTTATGTGAACCAAATTGAAGACTATATATATATAAGAATATATTCAGATCTCAACAAAAAATAACAAAACACGTTAAATGCTGGTATAGATACGTTGATGACGTGCATTTGGGAGGGTCCCAGGGATCTCTTGCTGGTTTTTCTTAATTTTATTAATAACTTTGACAATAAGATTAATTTTACAATGGAAGTAGAAGAAAATAAAACATTGAACTCCCTAGACATTAAAATTATAAAAAGTGACTGTGGCAATCTTGAATTTGATATTTATAGAAAACCGACATACACGGACAACATCATACCCAATTGTTCATACCACCACCCGACCCACAAAATGGCAGGCTTTAGCTGCCTTATTAACAGACTTCTTACCATACCATTAAACAAGAACAGATTAGATAAAGAAGTTAAGACCATTCATAAGATAGCCAACAATAATGGTTTTAAAAGTGACATTGTCGACAGGATGATATATAAAATTAGGAAGAAGAGAGACAATGATTATGGCACAAATCGATACATTGATAAAATCCATAACAAGAACGTTAAGGACATTAAGGGGGAGAAAGAGGAGATGATTTATAGAGGAATTACTTATGGTAATTTCAACCATTACAAACTAAAAAACATCTTCCAAAAACACGGCATTGTATTGGCCTACAAAACTAGAGACAAAGTGAGCGGAATAATAACCAACGCTAAAGAGAAAGAAGATCCTTTAAAATCCAGTGGTGTATACAGAATCGAGTTTAGTGAATGCAGCTCCCGATATGTTGGACAAACCGGACGCAGTATCAACCTAAAAACGGAAGAACACAAAAGAGATAAAATGTATTCCGAAATGGGTAAACATCTTCATACAGAAGGACACACACTTAACCCGGACAAGACAGTTAGATTTCACAAAGAAGAAAAAATAAAAAAAGAGAAAACTACTAGAAGCACTGGAAATAGATAGAGAAATAAAAAGATGAAGAAGTGATCAACTACTCAACCGGCAAACGGATATTTCATATAGGCCACGCCTCATTATATGGAAAATTTCCCTACCGACCAATGATCTTCGCGTCTGTTTTCTTGCTGTCAATGATAACCGGTTTTAATTTAATTTGTTAATTGCTTAAACAGTGTTCATCGGTGCCTTTGAATTGGTTAACTTATGGTTATTCGGTTTTTTACATAATTTTGACAGAGGTAATAACACATAGTTTACTTATAAATTGATGTATATTCACCTAACCTTACAAAAATGTTACCTATTTATTCAAGTTGTTAATTCCTTAATTATTGGCAGTTTTTTAATTTGTTAGGTATATTTTACATCTATGTTTGTACGTTTTTAGCATCTGAAGATGGGAATGGATAGTTGCCGAAATATGTAATGCTACAAATAAAATTAATTACGGAAAAAAGACCAGTGTCTATATATGCATAAAAAATAATATAATATGGTTTAAGATTATATGATTTAATGTGGTGCGATTTAATGTGATGAGATGTAAAATGTAGTAAAACATACTGGTACTAATTATGCCTATTACCTAGGTGAAGAGGCTAGTGAGGTTAATGCATGAAATTAAACGACAAAAACAGTGACTCGTTAAATCAAGTGACCGTGGACTATACATTATTCCTGTTATTTGTACGGTAAAACAGTGTATTCGCCGAGAGAAGACCGCAACAATAGCGCAAATAACTAATAATTATAAGGGAAATCAATATTCCACGGGCACGTCCAGAAACGCATTCTATGAAATTTAATTAACAACTAGTTATGGCTCAACAACCCTTACCAACATCGTCAATGATGGAAGTTAATTGTTCGGGGATTCTGCGGAAATGGGTCAGGATTGCAGTTGGCGCAACAAAAAAACATCTTCATTCAACAGTTTTTTCAGCTAAGTCTCAGAATTCGAATTTCCGAGATTTAAGCATATATAAATAGTTAAATAGTGTTCTGGTGGGACTAGCTTTTAGAATAGAAGGACATTGTAATTTATTGCTGCAATTCTAATTCGGCATCGTAAAAGATTTCTGCAGTGAACACAGCCCTTAGCAAAAACTAACAACGGAATACAAATTGCTGTTGTTGTAAGAGAATAGCGTAAACTCGAAACAAGTGTTCCATTAAACTGCCGGAGATGCAATCACCTTGAGGAGAGTAATATTAATTTTAAATGAAATGAGCGCCAGATGAACATTTTCAATAATATCCCGGCATAACCATTTGAACCGGCGTTCAGCTACATTATGAATGTGTTTACTTAAATTGTTTATGCATAAGCTGTGTCTCAGTGGAAATGGCTTTACTAGTTAAAATTAGTTTGGATAATATTATACTTACTTATTACCGATTCCAATTATTTTATTTAATGTGCACTTGAGTTTACAGTTATCTAGTTCTTCATTTAGAGCAACGTTATGCACCAAAGTTGAACTAATATGTGTACCTAGAGACACAAGCTTAACATTTTACGTTTTAAGTACTCTGTGTATACGAAAGTACCTGCTATAGCTCTAACATGGTTTTACTTTAAGGTGATTAAAGGTTTTGCTTGCTTCGCGGTTGATTTTATTTTACTGCAATGCTTATAATTCTTATTTTCTGTATATTACCCTCTTCACACAAGAGAAAAATTCATTTTTGACGTCTGGAGTTTTATGTGACCATTATTTTATGATTAAGTACATCCTCGGCGGAAAGAGCCTCTCTGAAACCGCAGGCTTTTTTCTGTCTAAACATTGACCCCAAATGATCGCGCTTTTAGCATATGATCTGTAAATGTCACTTGGTACAGGACTTCCATCTTAAAATTTATTAGAGGCGCTGGCCGGGAAATATGAAGCGCCGAATTTATGTTCGGCATCCACACAGATCGACGGACGAGCAGGAGGCAAAGAATAAAGTTATCAAAAAGTGAGATGAGAACTCAAATATACGGTCCAACCTCGTGGTAGAATTTTATATGCGCGAGAGATACGAACCGCACAAAAAATATACATCTGTTTACCATTGGGTCAAAAATATGATGTCTGTATTTGAGATCAGAATTTATGACGGATACGCGAGCCCAAAAAGGAATAGTTCATAAAATATTATGTATGTTCGAAACAATCGCACATCTCTCCGAATGCTTTTATTTTACATCGATGCTTGAGACGGGATATGGCCCCATATCTCTTCCTTTGATACCTAACCTACATATTGTTTAATGCTGGAGATTGGACCGATATAGTCAGGAACATTGAAAGCACGAATGGCAGGATTTAAGTATTTAATATTTAACGCCACAAAGTGGAACAAAAGCCGGTAGAGACAGCTAGTCATACCTTAAAACGTATTTTAGATATTTTTTCGCGTAGGAATAAGATATCGCCATGAAACAAACGGCATAATATTCCATTTTTTTTCCTAGCTTGTTAGCATTTTGTTTTTCGAAATTCCCTCTAGATTGGCCAAAAAAAAATATTTTAGACTAAATTTTTGGAAATTCAAAAAAATGCTAACGGCTATTCTACATGTAAATTGGAACAAAAGTTGTAGTATAGCATAATGCGAAAAAATCACAAATAGATCTTTAATATCTAAAATTAAATTAAGTGAACTAGATGTCCGTAGTTGTTCAAATTCACAGGTGTCACAACATCCGGCAACACCGCCTAGAGTTGCCGCATGCCGGCCGGCAGAATGAGTAATAAGCATTGCACGTGTGATTGAGGTTCGGTCACTTTTTCTTACAAAAAATATTTTATAAGAGACATTTATTACCTCGTATGTGTTTTATATTGAATTATATTTCATTGAGTACTTAGAAATTGCGATTGGCCATATTTCAATTACATTGGAATATAAAGTAAATACCTATTAATTGTTGGGTTCTTACATGTAATAAGTAAAACATATGATTTACTTATATGTATATACTAAGGCCAAAATTATAAGATAATTATTGCCACCATTTTCCACCTAAAAAAACTGACAGTGTCATTTTATAATTATTCCAAATAAAAAAAATTAAATCTTATTTATTTCATTGACCAGTGCAGTATAAAATAAAGTTTGTTACGAAATACAAACCTCTTTTACAACACTCAATATAAGAACATCAACTAAATTATGCGGCAACATCAGGAACCCAATTATTTCATGTTGTTTTAATTGTTTCCTTCCTGAAGAAGGATTTGATCAAATCCGAAATATAAAAGAATAGTGGAGTAACAGTGGGCTGTAATTTTTCCCTTAACTACTATTTTTTCTTTGCTTAGGAAATATTGTTATGATATGTAATGTATGGTTCTTGGACTGATCAAATCTTTCTTGTTGTTTATTGGGAATGAGTCCTTGATTGATACGATTTAGTTTCCTTTCAAATAAATTTTACTTCAATAGTTCATTCAAACTTACAAAATGATGAATAGTAAACCCAACGCGTTTCGCGGTCTAGGCCGCTTCTTCAGGGGTAATTATTTATTTTAAATTAAACATCTAAACTTAATCTACATGTTTGTATTTAATTTCGGAAAACTACATATTGAGATGATATTAATAAAATGAGACAATATTACGAGGTGGTTGACAGTTATTGAGAGGTTAAAGTACAATTCCCATTTGTTTTTATCCTTTAAAAACCCAAAGGCCTCGTAAGCAAACCATTTGCTTCTATATATCTCGTCTGAACCTCATAAAAAATAGGTAAATTTAATTATAAATTTGTTACCCTTTCGAGATTCGA
>JAWQRP010005646.1:0-10489 GCA_033557875.1 Quadriops clusia
TGGCATTATGAAAATTTGTTTATTATATCTACTGCGGCGATGAAATCTTCCATTGGAATGTCTGTATGGGTCTCAATTTCGGGCCATCATTTTATTATTGCGGGTCTCACAATGTCATGTGGTATACTTGTGCAGAGTGAAACAACGTCAAACGACACCATGATATGTCCTTGTGGAATAGTTTGTTGCCCCACAACCTCTTGGAACTGCCAGGAATCACGTACATGATGCGGACCACTTCCCACAACCTTGCTCAATATCCCGGACATGTACTTTGCCAGGTGGTAAAATGCTGACTGGATACAGCTCGTTATGGGTCGTAATGGGTTTCCTTTTTTATGCGTCTTTGGTAACCCATAAATTTGAGGGGGTAGGGAATTATAAATTCCCAACTTCTTCGCAGTGTTTGAGTCGATAAGGTTCTTCTTTGCCCACTTCGTAACTAAATAATTATTCTTATTGTGAAATTTGCTGATAGGACCCTCTTCCAACTCTGTGTATGTGTCTTCATCGTTGACCAAGGCGAACATCTTTTGTCTATAGTCACTTGTGTTCATTACCACTGTTTTATTTGCCTTATCACTCTTCAATATTGTCAACTGTGGGTTGCTCTTCACAAATCTACGGGCGTCTTTTATGTTTCTGTGGAGTAATTGTTGTGATCTCGAGAACTTCAGCCGTTTACTAATTGGTTTGGTGACTGCTATGTTAACTTTTCTTTTAAGATCCTCTTGTTCCGCCACATCAATGCCAGTGGTGTAGGCTTCAAAGTTCGCTATTATATTATCAACAGGAAACCCATCAGTTTGGTACTCTGTCGCAAATTTAGACCCTAGACCTAGAGTGCGTTCAATGTCTTCTGGAATGTGTGTGTCAGAAATGTTTTCCAACCATTTTGGGTTAGCTTTTATCTCGCTGTCGTCATCCACTACATGCTGCGATTTTATAAGTTGTTTGATTTTCTTAATGTTATTTTCCTTCTTTTTATGGAATTTCTTCTCATTTCTGCTGTGCTCGAACGCTTGGAATATATAGATTGAATTTCTCGATATAATGCGTTTTAATTTTCCGGATACGTTAGTAATGCTACGTGACACCTTAATCAATTGCATTTGGTTGTCTGACATAAGAAGATTTATTGTCTTATTTGTGTAATTTTGGAGCGTTCTCTCAAACCTCTTCTGGGAAAGTTCTCCTTCGAATACTACGTGGCGATTGTTTAATTGCAGGATGCAAATGTTTTGCAATGTAACAATTTAACTTATGTATTTGTGATTTTTTTAGCAATGGCCAAAATGGTCGCAATGATAATGGGAAAATTCTTGAGAAAGATGCAAATGGTAGCATCGAAACGTATACACTAATAAATGAATTTAATTTGAAAGCTGTTTTTTAATTATACAAAAGGACTTCAATCCTAAGAAAATAAAAGCACAGTATAATAACCGAGTCCAAGAATACAAAACATTTTCAATTATATCACACCAGGGAGAAAAATGGTGACTAACACATTCTACGAGCGAATAGGGAAAAAATATAGAGAATGGGCCAAGGTAGACCTCAAGTTATATTCTAAACTCATGCAGGAGGAAGGAAGACGGAAGAATCGAAGAATATTTTTATTGACATGTAAAAAGCGAGGACTGATATCGAAATTCCTGTAATTGAACAATCGCCACATAGTATTCGAAGAAGAACTTTCTCAGAAGAGGTTTGAGAGAACGCTCCACAGTTACACAAATAAGACAATAAATCTTCTTATGTCAGACAACCAAATGCAATTGATTAAGGTGTCACGTAGCATTACTAACGTATCCGGAAAATTAAAACGCATTATATCGAGAAATTCAATCGATATATTCCAATCGTTCGAGCACAGCAGAAATGAGAAGAAATTCCATAAAACGAAGGAAAATAACATTAAGAAAATGAAACAACTTATAAAATCGCAGCATGTAGTGGATGACGACAGCGAGATAAACGCCAACCCAAAATGGTTAAAAAACATTTCTGACACACACATTTCAGAAGACATTGAACGCACTCTAGGTCTAGGGCCTAAATTTGCGACAGAGTACCAACCTGACGAAATTCCTGTTGATAATATAATAGCGAACTTTGAAGCTTACATCACTGGCATTGATGTGGTGGAACAAGAGAATCTTAGAAGAAACGTTAACATAGCAGTCACCAAACATAAACGGCCGAAATTCTCGAGACCACAACACTTACTCCACAGAAACATAAAAGACGCCCGTAGATTTGTGAAGAGCAACCCACAGTTGACGATATTGAAGAGTGATAAGGCAAATAAAACAGTGGTAATGAACACAAGTGACTATAGACAAAAGATGTTCGCCTTAGTCAACGATGAAGACACATACACAGAGTTGGAAGAGGATGCTACCAACAAATTTCACAATAAGAATAATTATTTAGTTACGAAGTGGGCAAAGAAGAACCTTATTGACTCAAACACTGCGAAGAAATTGAGAATGTATAATTCCCTACCCCCGCAAATGTATGGGTTACCAAAGACGCATAAAAAAGCAAACCCATTACGACCAATAACGAGCTGTATCCAGTCACCATTGTACCACCTGGTAAAGTACATGTCCGGGATATTGAGCAAGGTTGTGGGAAATGGTCCGCATCATGTACATGATTCCTGGCAGTTCCAAGAGGTTGTGAGGCAACAAACTATTCCACAAGGACATATCATGGTGTCCTTTGACGTTGTTTCACTCCACACAAGTATACCACATGACATTGTGAGACCCGCAATAATAAAAAGATGACCCGAAATTGAGACCTATACAGACATCCCTATGGAAGATTTCATCGCCGCAGTAGATATAATAAACAAATTTTCATATTGCCAATTTGAGGACAAATTTTACTTACAGAAGAAAGGTTTGCTTATGGGTGGACCATTGTCGTCAGTTCTCGCCAATTTTGTGATGGAGGAGGTTGAGAACGGTTGCCTTCAGAGGGTGGGCAAGACCATTCCGTTATTTAAAAGATATGTCGATGACTGTATCCTGTTTGTGCCGAAGGGAGATGAGATGAATGTGTTGACTGCATTCAATGATTACAAGAGTAGCATTCAGTTTACAATGGAAAGAGAGCGCGAGGGCGTTTTGCCGTTTCTAGACATGGAAGTCACCAAGGAAACTAATAAGAAGATAAACACCATATGGTATACCAAAACCAGTGCATCAGGAAGATACATGCGCTTTGGATCCACACAGCCCATTGAGCATAAAAGAAACGTAGCCCGTGGTCAGTTTGACAGAGCAATTAAGCTCACCACACCTATATACAGACCTGAAGCCGTACTAAAAGTTTGAAAATTACTCACGCGACAACGGATACCCTAAACAACTAATTACCAAAATCCAAAAAGGAAAGAGTATATAAACATTACAACATCTGCATACGTAATAACGAGGAGCCGAAAAAATATGCACCAATTCCTTATGTCCCAGACCTCTCAGAAAGAATGGATAAGATCTTAGGCCCCATAATCATGGAACAGCACATATGAATGAAAATAAAATGGGGAAGGGCATTTTCACCAAGCTCAAAATCAAGATTCCCATAGCCAGAAGGACCCACACGGTGTATAACATCAAATGCAAAGATTGTACAATGTCATACATAGGACAATCTAGGCAGTATCTTAGTAGTCGAGTTAAGGCACACATCGGAAGTGTTAATGGGAAGAACCAGCAGAACATAGCACTTTGTAAACACAGTATAGAGGAGGACCACGCATTTGACTTTGATAATCCGCAAATTCTGGCAACTGAGAAAAATGAAAGAACATTATTGTTTTTAGAAATGATTCATATAAAAAGGTTAGATGATTCCACCGTGAATGACCGACGAGATGTAGAAAATTTGTCGAATCATTACAATAAACTAATCCGAAGGGATCAGTGATGCAAGTGACATTCATTAAAACACTTTAAATTTTAAATTCATATTTCCCCCACAAATAGAAACACAGCAAATAAAAATCAATAAACCGGTCGATAAAGAAGGCGTTCGGGGGTTTCAACCTTAATTTATGCCACTCAACAACGTACGACGGCACATGTGCACATATTTTGCCGGACCTTACTCTTTCGTGTAAATGTGAATATTCAGCGATTAATAATAAAGTGAGGTTCGCGTAATAATTGATTTAATTGTTCATTCTGTTTCATGTTATTTGAGTGACTGTAAATGTTTTGCAATGTAACAATTTTGCTTATGTATTTGTGATTTTTTTTAGCAATGGCCAAAATGGTCGCAATGATAATGGGAAAATTTTCGAGAAAGATGCAAATGGTAGCATCGACACTAATAAATCAATTTAATTTGAAAGCTGTTTTTTTAATGATACAAAAGGACACAGTATACAGTATACAGTATAATAACCGAGTCCAAGAATACAAAACATTTTTAATTATAAATATATCATTAACAAGATTATCGATTGCTTCGTTTCTGTCCTTTTGTTTAATGCCGTGAATAACTAGAAATGAAAAAATTGCATCTATCAAATTACCGTGACGTCCTTTTTTAAGAATTTATTGAGTTATCCCGTTGAGTAGCACGAGTTGGCAATCAAATGCCCTTATTTACGTTTATAAATCTACTTTCGTTGAAAGGGTGCCAACTGTAAGATGCTGCTGAAATGTCTCTTAATCTCCCATCTAAACGAATACAGCAATACACTTTGTTAGCCATCCTCCGGTAATTTCTCGGCATTCAATCTTTCAATGGGGCCGGAAGGACGTGCAAGAGAATTGGAGAAACATATTTTCGCTTAGTATTGAGCAAATTATGGGGCGCAGTCGGAGAGGAAAAACACGGCCCGAATGAAGGGACGACCTTTCGCTCATAAAATTTCTTAGATTCTCGCGCTACGGCGTCGCATAGCATTTCAGCAGTCGATGGGCAAAGAGGATTAAATAGGTCACACGTACTAATACCCAAGGCTTGGCGGCTAACAATGGCGCAAAGCGTCATTTTATACCCTGAATAATGAATTATTTCGCACGCGGTCTTGCACCTCCCCTTCAAGCCTCTTTTGGCACACACGTCGCCGGAAGTGGTTCCACCCTAAAAGGGGGGTTGAATCCTAGACGAAGTCCAATCCTAGACAAGGTTGGAATCCTAGACAAGGTTGGAATCCTAGAAGGGGTTTAAATCCTAGATGGGCTTTAAATCCTAGAAAGGGTTGGAATCCTAGAAGGAGTTGGAATACCAGATGAAAAATAATTGTCACAAGAAGTTGATATTAAATGTTTCTAGTAGCGGCCACGTGTGAGCGCGGCCACTCGAAGCTGGAGGACCGAAGGAAACATGTGAAACGTGCGGAGGATGGCCCATGAAACTAAAAATATTTCCGTAGTATTACTACCTACTTGAGTGGAGGTTATGCCGCCGGCTGCAAATATAAACGGGAAAATATCATGCAATATATATTTTTGGGGTGGAAAGTGGTGTATATACGTGTTTCATTTCGGCTAGAGTGGAGGACTGAGAATTATGATATGCGTCCCGCGCCTGTTCTGCGTGTAATAACATAAATAATTGCTAACGTGTTTTTCGTTCTGAATGATGATGTAGACACATATTTCCTAGTTTAACCTAATTGTTTCCGCGCTGTTACACCGCTGCATATAGATTATTCCCGTTAAATTTGTACAGCTTCCTTTAATCATTTAAAATGTAAATAGCAACTAGAAATTCGAATTTGCGAGGGGGAGAGAGAATTTACCAGAAGTTCCCTCGTTAAACTCCTGGAGATAGAAACACAGGACAGCAGCATATACGGTAATTATTGTAATCGCTTAAACTTTATCGACATTGCTCCTGCATTAGAGCAATCGTCACAAGTTCAACATTAAGTTCATATTTTAGAACAAATAAGCTGACGAATTATTTTTATCAATTGCATTCGCTTGTAATATTTTAATATCGAGACTATCGAGAATATCAACGCGAGTTTTCAATTCATTTTGACTAACACTTATATGTGCTAACACTTAAAACAACATTCAACATAAAATAAATAAAAATACTTCCAAT
Organism: Quadriops clusia; assembly: GCA_033557875.1. NCBI lineage: Eukaryota > Metazoa > Arthropoda > Insecta > Coleoptera > Hydrophilidae > Quadriops > Quadriops clusia. The sequence goes on from JAWQRP010005646.1 coordinate 6,085, forward strand.
AATATGCAAGGGATTCAACTTTTATATAGACGCATACACAAAACGCGATTTATTTTAGATAACAATCTCTAAAGTCAACTAGAGTTCATAAAAATGTACCCTTAATTTGGAACAGAGTGAGTAAAAGAACTACGAGCTTTTGTAAGAGATTATCAGAACAAATTAGGGAAATTATTTTCCAACTCATATTTTTCCGTCCTCCCCTTTAGCACAACAGCACAATTTTAACATCTGCTATAATTTAACATTTAATTATAATTTTCCGGGTAGCGTCTGTACCTACGGATCCCCTAGAGCACCAGCACTCTACGGTCTAGCGATTTAATAGGGCTTTCTATCCTTCGCCAATGCCCGAGATGAATTTTAAGTGAATGCGCAGAAATATTTCTGCTTGGGGATGAACCGATGCGATTCCTTTTTAATTTTATGGCCGCTGTAATAGATTTTAACAAAAGCAAAAATTTCATCACTACGCTACGTGGATTAGATTTATTCTTGCCATCCGCGGAAAACCCCCGGTAACCAAAGAATAGTTTGCAATTCAATGGTTATTCAAATTTATGTAGATGTTTATCCCTTGGGCCCGTTTATTCAAGCAATGCGGATTAAACAAAAAAGCAAATTTGAAAAATAAGAGAAACTTTGCCGCTCATTCAGAATACCCTGCAATAATTTTAACCCATTTATAAACCGGCATTGTTAATCTAATAGAATTTAACTATTATATTTACAGCCCGTTAGAGTAAACTAAACGCTATAATTGGCCCCTTATTTTAATTGTAGCAAACGTTGCAACATTTTCATGACAAATTGCTGCATACACTTCGCGGATGTGCATCTAAATATCTTTGTGTAGTACAGCCACCGTAAAATACTACATTCGGTTTAAATTAACCCACAGGTGTAATTTAATAATAGAGTAATGGTTTCATAAAGGTGCACAACGCACCGCAAATCAGGTTTGATTACTTGCTGCTATTATCGCTCCCCTAAAAGCCCTGATGAAGTTTTAATACAAATATTGCCCAGGTATACGATTAACATTGTTGCCTGTACATACACCATGGCGGTATGTGTTTATATTTGCACCAAATAAATTTTAAAATATTATTTTAAAATTCGTTCTTAACAACGCAAATTTACAAAATGAACATTTCGGGAAATTGCAAAATTTATGTAAATATCATGTAAATTGCGGGCGTTTTATATATGTGATGTAAATTAAAACCCCATTACAATAAAAATACTCGGGCTTCGGTCAATCAATAACTTTTAATTTGAACAGTGTTTGGCCGCTAAAATTAATATAAATAAATTAATGGCGCGGTCTCTATTGTAATATTTCACCGAATTACTGCCGAATGAAACTGAAAATAATATGATAACGGTTTTAAGCCAACCGCAGTGATCCATAATTTCCAAATAGTTTTTATTATGACATGCGACATGTGTACCATAACATCCATCATGCGTAAAATTCTTAATGCGAGAATAATTAAATTCAAATCTTGTTGATACAACACATTTAGACTTTCTATTAGTTCTAAAAAACTAAACATGTACCAAGTAATAAAAATTTTATTTCCCATGAATCAACTGGGGTCCACAATTTAAAAAAAATCGTTTCATATTTTTCAATTCAGCGAACATATTTATGCGACTTGTCGCGTGTTAAATCAACTATGTTTTTATTAAACGTAGAAGTATTAAATTTAGTGGCATTTAATTCGAATTTGCGGAACGATTGCGCTTTCCCATCCATCACACCGTCCAATAATCGATGACAATACTAAAATACCAGTAAATGGTATGGTCCAAATGCACAGAATTTACGAAAAATGAATATTTATGTTCAACGGTAATGCAAGCAGGAAACCTCAATTCAATATGGGGATTGTTAGAAATGCCGCACTGTGCGCCACACAGTGGTCGAATGTGTGCAAAACCCGCAAAAAATAAAAATTGTGCAATCCACATTGTATTTGTATTTTTACATAGCCAGATAACTAGTAAGTAATGCTCCGTAATTGATTTTTTTAATTAGATATTTTAGAGGTGAATATTAGCCCTTATACCAGGTCCTTATTTTGCTGAATTGAAATATCTATTTTCGTACCGTTTGTTTTAATACTCTCAAAGAAACGATTTAAGTGGTACACATTGAGTATTACCTGGTAACTTTAGTACGTATATGTAGGTTTTTGAAGGTAAATAATTTTATGGAATTGTTTTAAGTTTTGATGGTGCAGCAGCTCTTGAAAAAATAGCTACAAAATGTCAATTATTATCAATTTTGATAGAGCATGAAAAAAAGCTTTATCGAGCGTTACTTGGCGAATAGTTTTATATTTTGATATAAAACTATATATATATATATATATAAAACTATATATATATACTTTGGTATATATATTGAAGCAACTAATCTGTGAGTTTGGTCGCCCAAGACGGACCAACACGGTCACAATTTACTTTTTACTTTCTTTACTTTTCGTATATACACTATACGTTATACGTGTAAGTGTATACCCGATAACTTAAACACTTGAGCGAGGCTAATGTAATTTGGTATGTAGTCATTTTAGCTAAAAAGTAAACTAGTATCAACGTTTGGGGATATTCGGATAACCGGAAGTGACAATTTACTTGAAACGGAAGTGAAACTGTTTCAAGTAAAGTGCCCTTTTGCTTCAAGGTATTTGTTTCAAATTTTGTACCAGCTTTAGAAATATCGAAAAACTCGCAGATATTAAATTTTAACCTAATTTATCAACCGGAAGTGGTGGTTTACCTGAAACGGAAACGGAACTCTTTCAAGTTAAGTGCCATTTTCCTTCTAGGAATTTCTTTCAAATTTCGTACTAGCTTTAGAAAAATCGAAAAACTCATAGATATCAAATTTTACCACAATTGCCCAACCGGAAGAGGTTTTTGCACAAAATCGACCGTTTCCGACCACTGTGTGGCGCGGCGCGGCGACGCGACTGATTTTCGAACTTGGCCGCTTTGTATAGGGGGTCCCAACAAGAATGGACATTGAAATGTGTAATTCCCCAGGTCAAGATGATTACAATGAATGTTGAGTTGAAAATAAAATTTCTGGTACTTTCTCTCTCTGACTACAAAGGCCTGAAGAAGCCGCAATTCAGCGACGAAACCGGTAGCCTTACGAATTATTAAATAAATCAGTCAAGAAAGTACCAGAAATTTTATTTTCAACTCAACATTCAAAGAATGGACATTTTAATTTTTGAATGAAACAAATTAGTTCAAGTTTATAAATCTTCAACATAAAGAAAATTTTATATTTTTTATTTTCCCATAGTGCGCTATTTTTAGAAACGGTCACTTATAAACATGCGGGGTTTTCAAGGGCAACTACCACAAAATGAACTTGACACGTCGTTTTCATTAATCCCGTCTGTAAGAGGAGCATACTAGTTGGTCACTGATTGTACCTACTTCAAATGGGTCAGTGGGTATTTATTTTTTCACCCATTATATAAGTTGTATAAACATATGTCTCTTACCTACATACCTCAAGAAAATATTTTTCGTCACCATTTGAGAGATATTCTGAAAATAGAGCAGCTTGCAACGTATTGATCGGATTGATCAACACCGCAATTTGATTCTTGCCATTAACGACAACTTTTAGTTTTTCTGAATCTTGCTCTTCACATCCTCTTCGAAATTTTGTTTTTGTTGCAAATCCACCTCTATCACCAGTGCTCAATAATTTAACTACAATTTAATTTTTCTGGGATAATAACATCATCTGTCCTCATTTATAAACAACCGATTTATTTCCTGTGCACAAAATCTAGTCTCCCCTGTAGAACGAGAACAAGAAACCGGTTTTTGTGCATGCCATTTTCGTTAGTGTGGTGTATACATTTCAAATATCCATCTCGTACTAGTTGCCCTATTGAAAAAAGAAAGAATTCAAATTATTAAAAGTGATTCGGAAGATGAAAAAGGTGCACCTGTAGATGCTTGTGTAGGGATTGCCATTGCAGGAAGAGACATTCCCTTGCATAATATAAATTGTTTGACGGGGCAGAAAATAGCAGGGTCGCAAATTTCCAATATCAACAAACCGATTCAATTTCTTGTAGAAGTATCATTTATTTCGAATGGTCTTTTCTTGGACATATATTTTAAATTATTTAATTTCGTTTTCTTGGGTATTCTGTCCTTGATTACGACGAAATGAAAGTGATGAGTTTTAGATTTGCATCCATTTATTTATTCATTCTAGGCCTGACGCGTTTCGCGAATACACCTATCCCCCGATTTACACGGTAGATACGTTCCTGAGAAAAACGTGTAAATCGAAAATTAAAAATTTTCAAGTCAAAACCGTGTAAATCGAAAAGCTTGCAGAAAATGCATAATTTTGCTA